>JAHLJZ010000144.1:0-29412 GCA_025602915.1 Paraphysoderma sedebokerense
AAATTTTGTATTAGTTTCAATATTTTCTTTTTGTATTTGGATCAGTAGGATAGCAGTGTCTTTAGTTTAGTCATCGAGTTGTCTATATTTTATATTGAATTTTCTGAGTTGTATCTGCGTAGTTTCGCCACTTTTCTAGGTGGCAAAACTCGCTTCCCTTAATATGGAGGGAAATAAACTTAATTTTAACCCCCCTAACCTAACCTAACCTAACCTAACAAAAAGTACGCTATATTTAGAGAGAGTCGAACTCCGGAGGGTATGCCATTCTGTCTAGTGTGCTGATGAGGAATGAATACTCAAATATACAAAGTTGAAAGTTCCGGTCAAAGTCCGCTCTCTCCAATGTCGGTCTTTGATACGGAATAGCGGAACAATGCCAGTATTCAACCAAACTGGCAGATTGTCTATTGCACATTCAACATGATATTAGATGATATTTGTGAGCCGTGCGATCAACTCGTCTGGATTTAACGTTACATGATGGTTTTCGAAGGCGATGAAGATCTGGATGTGTTTTCTAATGGGGATAAGGCGGAAGATATTTTAATTGCCGCAACTCATCAGTTCGTTGCTTCTCTGCAACAATACTATTCAATGCAGCTTGTATTTCAATTTTCTTGTTATCATCAGAACACGATAATATCTGGTCTTGCTGACCTGGGCCTCGTCTGGCGCCAGAATTCAATCTTGCTTGTTTTGTTATGCGACTTCATTGGGAAATTATCTGCTATTTAGGCCGCTTACGTCTTATTAAAGCATCATCAATTTCTCCTTAATTATCTTAGTGAAAATTCTCATACGCAAATCTTCTGCGAAACAATACAAGATACTACTAATATTCAGCTTAAGCATTAACTGTTAAGTTTTCTATCACTTGTCCCAGTATGTAGTTGATTACCGGATGAGGAACTGGAACTCTTATTCGAAATAAAAGCTAGATCTATCTCATAAAAATCAATCATAACCAAAGTAGAGATTGTGATCACCAAATTGTCAAACTGATACGACAAGAGATTGTAAGCGCCATTTTCCACCCCTTTTACCAGCATTTATACTGTTCAGTGACAACAGCTCGCATAGTGTATCATGCATTTTTCAAAACCAGTGATCACTTCAGGGTCAGTTGATGTCCCTTCAACGGATTTTCTGCTTTTCTCTTTGCTCCCCGTTGATAATAATATCATCCGGAAATCTCGGGCTCGTGCGATTGTTGACCTATTAATCCTGTGTTCAGTTTCCTAGCTGGCACACGAAAAATTGATTCTATACCCCTTGTATCTATGTCGTCATTCAGTCGAGTGTTGTTTTTCTTCACAGCTATCAGTGGCAGTGCAATGGAGCAAACTATCATGCATCAAGTTGCGTTCGTGGGCCTAACTCCCGCGTCGTTGTTATTCAACAGGGGTTGCGGCTCCGCTCTTGCTTCAGTCGGACTGCGACATCGGAGTATTGGGGGATAGGCTACATGTATAAGGACAGATTCGAATATAAATTTCAGCTAAAATTTACATGCAGCCAACTTCGCCAAAAATACGAAGAGGCCAGTAACTTACAATTATCTGGGGTCGTGACGGTGGTTGGTATCGAGTATCTTGGATAAAACGCCCCGCTAACGGTAACGGAAACTGTAGAAAATCAGAGATATTGCAAAGATGGCCGACGACCCGTGATACTTCAAAAACGTTTATTTCTCGAGTCTACATTTATCTGAATACAAGAATTTGTAGGTGTAACATGTTATCCATTCGTAGTCCTGTAAAAATTGAAAGTGGCAAGATTAGTTCAAGATATCTACAGCGAAAATTGTTATTCTAAGAAGACGTACTGGTATTCCCTCACAACAACAGGCACAGCGGTACACGGAATCAACCCAACTTCAGCGATGACCACATCCACAAAGTCGCTCGGAGTAACATCATACATTAGATTCAATAACTTCAGATTCGGAACATCTTTCCATCCTTTTAATACGTCTCGTGTACCAGATCCGGATATACCGTGAAGGGAGGTGTCGGAACCACTGAGATTGGTAACTGAAGTAGAAAGATTGGTTGCCGATGCATTGGTAGGCCGGTTAGCGGGGGTTAATGGGACGAATGATCGAGGTAGTAGTGACGTAGAGAAAACGGATGCAGGGGTCGAAGAAGATATAGGTTCATTGACGAGTTCTTCCGGGTCGGCGAGTTCGTTGCTTACAAAGGAATCGAGTTGTACTTTATCGGTGAATTTGTAAGTTTCACAGAGAATGATGGTGGGGATGGAATGGTTATGAGACATGAGCAAAACTTGCGATGTACCGACTCGAGACAAAATCGAGCCGTTTGAGAGAAGACCTTGAGCTCCAACAATAGTTTTCGTCGCCTGTTATCAAGAAATTGTTTGAATCTTAGTGTACCATAAATACCATAAACCAGGTAACAAAAAGACAATACCTCTTGAATGGCCCAGCCAACAGCATTGATCATGACATACGTGCAGCGTATTCCTGCGATGGAGAGCACCTTTAATAGTTCTTTCCCTTCGTACTTGGGGCGAGAATCAACTACAATGACCCGGAAATCGATACCCTTGCCGTGAGCTTCGAGCAGAAGTTTCTGGACTATCGAAGACCTTTTAATGTAAGAACAGAATAGTTGATTGGTTAAGTTAAAATCATTGGGTTCTACTTAATTCACGACCAAGGCAAAACTTACCGAGCGTATGTCAAGATTACATCCCCGTCATGAATTTTCTGCATGCTATTCGAAATAATAGCTTCGTCAGCTAGGGTGATCCTTTCGCGTATGTACTGATCGATACGATTAATCAAATGTTGCTTAGCCTAGACAAAAGTCATGAACAGGTGTCAGATCGAAAAACTTGATAAAGTAAGAAAAGCTGAAAATTGCGTACATCACGGTCCGGGATGTCGATACCAAGGGCGGTGATTTCTTTCTTTAAGTAGCGAATTGAATTTCCCATTCCGATGGAGAGAGATCTCGTTTCCGATAAGTACGAAACGTGCATGCCAACGTATTGAATCAAGTGACGAGTAAGCGAAGTACCGGCTGGAGTATTGTAGTCATGAATCAGCTACAGTGAAATGGATTGGAATCAGAACGTTGAAGTTACACTCTCTGAAATATAAACGATTCTCGTCAGAGTTGAAAGAGATAGAATTGTACCTTTTTAAAAGCTCCCAACATTGCAATGACACGGGCATTTCCACCAACAATTCTTCCTTCTGCAAACATCAAACCGACTCGAACGACATCAGGATGCAGTTTCTGTCGGGTTTCTGGATCCATATTCATCGTCAAACTCCCCTCCCTGACCCATTGCGGTAGGTGACTGAATAAACTGACAGTTTTGGAAGGAGGTAACGGTGATCGATGAAGCGTCTGTTGCTTTTGGGTTTTGGCGCGGGCTTTTGGATCATCAAAGCGAAGATGGGCAGGAGTCGTATTTGGGGCATGAGTCTTTTTTGTGCCTTCGGAAAAGGATGTCGTACTGGCGGCCTTCTTAGACGCTCCGGCTGGGTTAAAAACATGGCATAAAGAGATAAAAAGTCAACAGAGCTATAATTGTCATATAATTACAAGATCAAACTATATTTGCTGTTGTCTAATTCGGAAGGAGTCATTAGAGGAATACAAACAATTTTGCAGTTTAGCGGCTCGCTGTGCTTCCTGGAGTGCCCTCCTTTCTGCTTTGGTCATTTCCTTCTGTGATTTCTTTACACTTAATTCGGAAGAGTTGGATTTACTCTGGTTTGGATTGTTTTCATTATTAGTATTGGGGAGAGATGTGGACGATGGTGATTTTTGAGCAAGTTTTTTCTGAGCCCGTCGTTCTTTTCTTAAATCTTTTTTGTCCTTTGCGGACGAGTCTGATATCAGAAAAGTGGAAGCATCGTTAGAGCTACATGCCCAGATTATAAAAATATTTTAATACAGTATCCATTACCTTGGGCATCCATCGTTTTTATCGTTGAGGATATGATTTCAGTTGTCCTTGACGGATGACAAAATTTGATTTTGCCTTGCCAGAAAGTGGAACTCAAATCACGTGATTTACAAGCTAATAAACACTTTGATTGAACTCGATTGACACATTATCAGAGAGTATTTTACATATGCGATATATCCAATAGATCCACCGGGAATTACCCTTTCGTTAGCGCTGTTTGTGATGATTTCTCGCTTTCTTTTTGCGACATTGAGAATTTCCGGGACTCAGTAGGTCGGACCGAAATAAAGGCATGCTCGAATTACCCCTTTCAATCTGGACTTGATCAGGGGCGTTCATTGACCTTGGAAACATTTTGTAAATACATAAAGATTTTCTATTCATTCTACAATATTTGTGTCTCTCAAGATAGATATTCCTAGGTGGCTCTTGAGTCATTTTCACTGGATCACTATTACCATAGGCTAAACTTGCTTCTCGGAAATTTTTATATCTACCAGTCACTGTCGACGGCGGTGCGGCGTTGCAATACAGAATTCATAAACATTCGGTATTTAAATGGGAAGAACGTTCCACCGTTCAAATATTTCGCTTTGGAGGAAGACCGAATGCATCCTACATTCACCCCCTGATTCCCATTTCACTGCTCTCCCTATATCTGTCATTTTCATCATTATATCCCTTATCACTCTGCCCTATGCCTCCTAAAATAAAAAGCGCTACGAAGGACAGAAACAAAAAGTTTTCCACCAGTATCTTAGACGTTAGCTGCTAGCTTTTGAACATAACCTAAACATTCATCATGAGTCTACGTGGGTTGTTAACAATTTTTTTTGTCCTCCTAACGCTCGATGTACGTATCATCTATTCCTCATATGCAATTGATATAAAATACGCAGAACACTGATTTAGGTCTCAGTTTTCCCGGTCAGCATCTATGGAAACCTCAAACGCGGGCGAACTTCATTTAAAATCAAACCCTGGAGGAAAGACCGTCGTTGATGGCAATTTTATGGTGGCAGGTAATCCATCGTTATCTATAGCCGTGATTAGTGAAGTAGACCTAATATGTATAAGTTCTGCAGGGTCTGCCAATATTGCCGGGGGCAATTTAAATGTAGACGGTAACATCTTATCAACTGGACAAGCCTAAAGCAAAAGTAACTGACTTCTTACATTACCCAAGGCTCTGTAAACATCTTGAAAAATCCCTACATTCTTCTCTCAAACAGTTATAGCACCACAGGTTCTATTGTCGGTTGGTCGGTTACTCATGTACGCGGCAACATTGAAGGGACCTATTCTTCCATCAAAATCAATGAAGCCGGGTTATATTTAGTCGGCTTCTCGGTTCCTATAAACGCCGCAAATTGTGGATGGGGCAACTGCATCCACGGTTATATTGGATACTCTGGTGGTCGTTTGATGAGTTGGACTGAAACGGGGAACGCCCATGCTAAAGGCACTGTAGTTCGTCCCTTGGCTGCAGGTGAAGCAATTACCATGAACATTCTCTATGGTACTGCGACAATTGATAGCAACCCGTTCGTCCTCTGGGCGGTCAAGATCGCTTAGTTGGACCTGTATATCTCATCCTTATTGTAATACTCTACTCTATATTACTATAAAATTGTTTGTTAACGGTAATAGAGGAGATGCCTTGTCAATTATAATTCACGGTCTGAATAGCACAGATATAAGCCCTGAATTTTTAGATTCTAGAATGCTCTTCTTTCGCGAATTTATTCATAACACAGGATACGTGACTAAATTGCCTATCAAACATAATGTCCGATACAAGAACATTATTTAACATTCTGCGCGCCAATTTTACTCATTCAAATTTACCAAATTCATCAAGTGAAGAATATTTTCAATCAAAGAATCGGCTGTCATTCTTTTTCCTGCTTCATTGTTCAAAACTTCAATTGTGATTCCGCACATATCTGGCCCCTTAAAGACTCTTCGGCAATACTTCCAAACAATGTCAACTGCTATTCCTCGTTCTTCGCATTTAAAAATGCGATGATGGTAAACGTCTATTCTTCCCACATGGCCCCAGATTTTTCGGTCTTGATCAATAAGATGGAAACTTTCGGTTACGTCTTCCCTTCCTCGAAAGTACTCCTTCACTTTCTCCACCACTTCGCGGTTTTCGCTGTTGTCGGAATAAAACTTCTTTTCCGGTCCAACCATGTTAATTTTGAAATCCCATGTGTCAAGATTACCGGAAGCATAAGCTATAGCGAATTTTCGTTCCGTGTCACGGCATAAATTGAAGGTCGGGGTACCCTTGGCCTTGATATCTCTGCATTTCAACTTAATGCGGCCGTTTTGTTGTTCGTGGTTGGGATATTCCACGTTTGGTTGGAAGATTCTGGGAAAATAGATTGAAATAATAACATCTGTTCTTTCTTCTAATTCTGACCATTTATGTTTAGAATCGTTTGAGAGTCGGTCGGTCAAATGATCAAAATAGAACATTGGCAGGCACGGAGTAAAATCTGTTTTAATGACTCTGCCCTTTCCGTTGAGAATCAATCGACTAGCTTCGGTGCAAGTATTGATGGCTTGGAGGTCACCTTGAATTGCGGATACCAAGTATTTCCCGAAATCCACGGTAACACGATCGCCAAGGCCTTTTTCGCTGAACATCCTGGTCAGGGCGTTACGAAAGTTAGAATCCACATTTTCGGCGGTAAGATGCGGTATAAAGTTGAGACGTGTGCTGTCGAATGCTGGCACTTGTGTTGAATCCCATTCACCGGTTAAGAAAGTTTTATCGGATGCATGTAATCTGTCGACATCGATAATATCTCGACGGACTTGCGGGAAAGAAATTAATCCTCCTCCACCAACGAATGCAATGTAATTGTCGAAGTGCGTAAAATAGTGTACTCCGGCGTGCCCATTGTTTTGCATTCTGCATTTATCAAGTTGAAATGCAACGGCCATGACGAAAGTTTTAAGATGCTTCAAGTTCGCGGCACTGGCGGTTCTCGTTGGAGGATCCCAGTCTATGACATTTCTCTGGGCTTCAATGACATGTTGGATCAATCTTTCAGCGTAAGGTACTTCAACAAGTTGAACTTGGTATGGTTTTTCTCGAGCCGTGGGGATTTCGATAATGCGGAAGACCACCGTATCGCGATCGAGAAAAGTGGTATGAATTTGAGGAGGGTTGGGACCGTCGGCCGCGAAGAGTTCGGATTGATTGCGATGGAATTGTGAGCTGATGGTGGTCATGTTGTCCAGGAGATAGATATAGAATCAGAGTTGTGCTATTATATCAAGCGTGTGCTTATGTGTATTTGCAAGTTGCAGAAGAATAAATGATCCATCCTTTTTCGTTTTTCCAGTTTGTCTTTGAATTCCCTCTATTGTCGGCGCATTGATTGTGCTTGAATGCGCTGTTTTGTCGATGGGGCGATACGCGTTGTGATTGGCCGACAGTTGCCATCCCATATTAGCACCATATCAGCAGATTTGACCGCATTCCAACTCCTCGGATTCTACCTAATCGAAAATTTATCATTGATTCTGGAATATTCCATATAAGGATATTCTCGACAGCGTTTATAGTTTCAATATTTTATTCCATTGCCTACTACAGAGAGATATGGAGTTCCTTCATAATGATTGTTTCGAGGTCTTTGCTGTGCAAGCTTTGAAAAACCATTCCACATTAAAATTCAAAACAGAGGTCGGAACTCTCAAATTATTGGATACTGGAATCTTACAGTTATCCAAAAAAGTAGGGAATGGCCGTGTCAGTAATTTTATTTTCTGCGCTTGCATGGAAACTCCGCCTATTGTGAACCGAACTCTCTATCAATGTCGTTGTGAAGAATCATTAGCTATCGACGACCGCCACCTTCAAACTTTGACTAAGGTCGTCAGATGGGCCGTGAGCGACTACAAAAAAGAGTTGTACGAAAAAGCTATCGAATATCTGCATTACATCAAGAACCTTATACATGTCGATCCAGTACCGGAAGAAAGATTACGAGGGGCTTCGGCCCTAATTGAAATGTTATCCGAATACATGTTGCGACATCTTCATAATTATTCTCCTATACTGATCAATCCTGCGCTACCTTCAAAAACGTTGACTGATATTTCAACTGCCCTGAAAAACGTCGTTGACTTCTTTCGATACTGTAATCGGTTTGATGAAAACGAAAAAATAATCCAAGACGTCTTCCAATTGCGGGTTTTCAACCCGGTAAATTTGATGTCGTTATACATCAAGGTCGGCGAAGCAGTGGGAAGATGTGGAGCCGGTTCTCAAGTTGACGGGGTACCATACTTTGTGGTGTTTTACCGTTATGCATTTAGATTGTATTTCGGTTTGCCCGACGAGCAAAAAAGCGATCACAACGCAATGCAGCATTTTGCGGACATTTGCCTAGCATACGGAAAAGCAGTAGGCCTTGGGAAGGAAAATATGAATGAGATTCAACCGTTTATTGCTGCTTTAAAAAGACTTTATCCAAAAATCGCTATAAAGGGTAATAGGACAATTTACAGTTCTCAGAGTATTACTTCCCAGTAACTTTAATAACCGTATATTCAGGCAACTGTCGTCTCCAAATTTACGAATGCCTAATCAACATTTCGGAGGATCGTCTCAAGTATTTATTGTCTTTTCCATGGCAGAAGGATCCGCATCGTAAACTTAGTCGACTTCTCAACAATCACGTTCCGCAGCATCGTGCACGTATAGCTCTTCTTAGAAAAGACTTCGAAACCTCAAAGACAATCCTGGATGAATTATTCGACAAGCTGATAAAGATTCCGAAGCAGAATAAGCCAACGCTACTGGTGGAACAGGTTTTTCCGTTGCTAGCCGACTGGCATATCGTACAAGAAAAGTTCACAGAACTGCGCACATACATCAATCGAATCAATAAATCGTTCCGCAACAGTTCTACTACAGTGGAAAGCGCTTACATCAAATATGTGAGGATGTGGGAGAAATACGTACACTCTCGAATCGGCACTGCGATGATTGACGAAAACGACGAGTTTTTTCAGGAGTTGGAAAACACTTTTCAGCGGGAGAAACATCATTGGAACTACGCTCTCCTTATGAAACTTTGGGGTGAATCAACGCTCTCTGGTTCCAAGCTTTTGGAGTCCCAAAATGAATACGAAAGAATAGGATCGAACTTAGATGCGGCGTTGGTAAAGGCACAAATAATTCGAATTTCTCAAACTGGGACATTATAGTCGGGTGAAGAGGTTGATCCCACTTGGCCGGAGGCGAAAAAAATTCTTCAAGAATATCCACTCTATCACAATCTAGTGAAGAAGATCGATGAGCCCTACGGTGAATTTATGTCGGATGATTTCTTTGCAACTGAGGAATAATTGGTGTGAACATACAAATGAATGTATTAATAGTTGGAACTGAATAAATTAGTGCGAAAATTGTTTGCGAACACCGAAGGGACATTCAGGCCATGTACGCAGTACGTTGATGCTTCATTGCAAAGGTACATAAGTCATAACGTTTCGGCTATATCGAAATTGAAATGAACGGAGTAACTCACTAGTATCCATTGAATCGCAAGACAGCGGCTAGATCAAAAAAGGTGTCTATTGCTTTCATTTTGTCTTTCTCAGCTGGGCAATGTTCTGAAAACAAGACGACTGTGATACAAGATATTCTAAATTCACACCACACCCTAAGCATCTATTCTTCTTTCGTACACAACGGCGACCCTATTAGAGGTGACCTCAATGGTAGAGTCACCCGAGACGCCAAATTTTGTTATTCCTAGGTAGCAGTAAGAATTTACGGCGAGGTATAATCGATAGACCATTACAAGAGTTCCGGGCGCGGATGTTAATTTTGAAAGATTAGCGTATGAGGCCGCCACGATTGCGCACAGAATTAAAAGAGAGGAATTGCCGCATAGAATGTGTAGCATAAATTTGATGTCCTTTGCCATAGCATTGTTGGTTTGAATTACTGTCGACTTTGTTGCGCAACATGAGAAGTAAAAATCCACTACAGGTAAAGTATGATGTCAAAAAATTTAGGTTTCCATCTGGTGAAACAGCGACTGACCTGACCCAATATGAATGACCTCGGAATGTGCTAAGAAGACACTGGGCCGTTGAAGAGCTCATTGTGCCAACGACATGTATGGAAATTGTACGTCAACTGTTGATTGGTTCGAAAGGAAATTAGACAATGAATGAATTCCATCCATTATTTATGCATTCACAGTATTCAATATATTCAATAATAATAGTCATTATGAAATTAACATATAATAGATAAAACGAAACAGAAAGAAATGCGTTTCACCACTCTACAGCAACCTCCAATCGTCGACACTGGAGTCGATGGTCCCAGTACTGCTGCTGTCTTTGATTTCTCCGTTTGAGCTAATAATTTCCGACTGTGGCGGCTCTGCATCATTTCCTTCCGGATGCACTGTTGCTTCAAATTGTGGTCTCTCAGCTCCTTCCGATGTGCGCTTATGCAATCCTACATTTTCGGAAATGCCATTTTGCTTTTTGCCGTTCAAAACGACTATCAGCTGTTCAATCACGTTCTCTGTCTCAAAGATTCTTTCGAGGTCATGTGATAATACCTTTAATTCGCGATGGAGTTCCGGATCTCTATACTGACATAACTGTAATCTATGATGCACATCTTTTGCTGCTTCAGCTAGGGATTTACGCAAGAAATCAAGAGATATTATGAAACTGTTGATTGACTCTTGGAATGCTTGAGTAAATTTGATGGATTCAGCGTCGACGTCGCGCAAAACTGATTCCATAGCGCCCCGCGTTCGGATCAAGCATTCTTCAATTTCTTTGGTATAACCTTCGACTTTTGTTTTGTGACATCTCCATATCTCTTTCGCTGTAATATACGCCGCCTTCGCGCGAACGAGCTTTTCAACATCAATTATGTGTACGGGATCTTGAGGATTACTGATTTCGTCCAAGAGAGATAGTTGCAAGGAGGCCAGTTTTCGGGCATCTTTTTGAATGTGCTCCCAATCAAGTTCCAACTAAACAATTTGAGTTGTATAATGTAAGTCACTGGAGTGAGAAATTTGGATGTCTTTTGTTTACCTTTTTCTCCTGTTGTTGCAAGCTGTTGGAAAGAATAGATTTTTGATCATGCCAGGACTTTAGTTGAGATCGCAGACCTTTGGTATCACAGTTCTCCAATGTTGGAGACGAGGACTCTTGGTCAAAATGTCGAGTAACCTTCAAATATTCATGCACTTCCTTAGAGAATAGGTCTTTCATGCGAATATGATCCATTACGGAGTGGAACTCAAATACAGTTTTATCGATCGCAGTCCAGTCGATTTGAATGTTGCTCTGGGACTGGGTATAAGCTACTTTAGAGCTCAACTGTATTTGAGGTAACTTTCGGATTTTCTTTTCCAAACAGCTGGTATAAGTAACCATGATCTCGGCAATGTTCTTTGTGTCAAAGGAGAGCTTTGTTATTCCTAGGACATCGCACGAAAAAGTTAGATTACAACTATTGAAATTTCTGTTCAATATAAAAGGGATTACCCACCTTCGTCGAGATCATCATCAAACTCAGTTTCTGTCACGTCGGCTTTAGCTGAATTTATCTCCACCCGGCAGATCTGTAGGGGCTGAAGATAATTTTTGAGTAATCATATGTGAGACTTCTTACATCCCTCATACTAAAAACGTAGCAAGAATACCTTTTCAATTTTCCCATTGAGAGATGAGGAGCCATCTTTCCGATGTCCCTTTATACGTTCTAATTCATGCGTGAATTCAGTGCGAGTCTAAAAAATCGAATTGAAAATTAGCTGAAAATTCTTGAAACATAGTATGAGAACGACTTTACATTGTCGTAATCGTGTCGCAGAGCAGAAATTTCGCTTGCGTGGCGTTCCTGAGCCTTTTGTAGTTCCTTTAATGCATTTATAACGTCGGTGGAATCCTAAAGTACATGTGTCGTATTGTGAGATTGAAAATACAGATTTGTTTATGTAATTAATCATCACTAGTCATACCTTTTCGATTTTGCCTTTGAGGGATGAGATGGCGTCTGTTTGACTCTTCTTTATGAATGCCAATTCACGAGTGAGTTCTGCAATAGCCTGATATATGGAGTCATAATTAGTTATGGTGTTATTGTTCTTGAAGGGAGAAGTCCAAGATGACTTTACATTGTCGTAATTGCGTCGTAGAGCAGAAATCTCGCTGGCATGATTTCCCTTGACTTCTTGCAGTCCATTAAACACCTTGCTGATATCGGTGGAAGCCTACAGTACAATGTGTTGTTTCACATAATCAATTTCACATACTTATGCAATGAATTATTCTGTTATCTCACCATAACTAAATCACGTCTAAGCTCAGCAACGGTGCCTGCTTGAGCTTCAGCTGTGACCTTGAGATCCTGAGTGAGGGACGAAAGAATGTGTACCTTTCTGCGGAGTTAGATTACGGCCGTCTGGTATAGACATTCATTGGAAAGTATAACCCACTTTGTTGTCTGCATTTTTTAGAGAACCTATAGTTGAATCATGTCTGCCGTTATCAGCTTCCACCTTGTCAACCGCCTGTGTATGTCCGAATGTTTAAATGAGTTGAAGGGATTGGCGAATTCGAAATGATTGATAAGACAAACCTTTCTTATGCGACCAAGCTCATTCCATGCGACATAATTTCGGTACTCTGAGTAGTCCCAAGGTGATAGTCCTTCCAGGTTTTTCAAGTTCGGATCTGCGCCATATGAGAACAAAATATCAAATCCCTGTTCCTTTATGGCGTTGACCAACTTCTGTTGGTTGCAGCCAGGGCGCTGGGGCTTGATAGTTTTTTCATGGTCTGTCGACGTAAGCAAAAGTAGCGGAGTGTCCCCGCGGGTATCTTGAACATTTACAATCGCTCCTTTCTCGAGTAGTATTTTTATCTTTTTTACATAAAGATTTTTGCATGCCAAGTGCAATGGAGTGTATCCATCGCTGTTCTTCAAGTCCATGATTGCGCCTTTCGAGATCAATAACTCCAATATTTCCGTATCCTGGATCGCAGGCGATATGCAAGCTTGGTGAAGAGCAGTTGTACTATCGACCTGAGTGGTAACCGTTGCACCATAATCGAGTAAAGACTTGACAATACCCAATTTTCCCGATTTCATTGCTTCAATTAAAGCGGTAGATGATTCTTCTCTAACATTTGGATTCAAGCCATTCTCCAGAAGTAGTTTCGCGATATCTGAATGCCCATTTCTACAGGCTCCGAATAACGGCGACATGGCATTTTTTCCACGGCTATAATTCAACTGTCTTTTCGGAGGGTGAATATATATGTCAGTTAAGTTGTCTCCGAAATTAGCATGATGGGCATCTTTCGTGAGGAGGTACCGAACTATGTCATCATGCCCGTGTTCGGCTCCTGCCGATAAAGCGTGGCCCAAATCTTGGTAATTTAGATTTGACTCAGCAATTGCTTTTATCAGAGAACCCAGATCTCCAGTTGCTGCACAATTCGCGGCATGTAAAGCACGGTTGTATCTCTCTTCAGCTGGATGTGGCCCTGATATTGCCTTTTTCTTGAGAGCTGATTGCATTGCTCGAATTCACCAAGCTTCAGATTGTGCCAATGCAACACTCGAATGCAGTGAAGAAACAGGATGGAACGAGTACTATGAGATTGAGGGAGATATCGTGGCCATCACATGTGCTTCTTTTTGGAGCTGCCTTACTAAAAATAAACCACGCGAATGTAACTGATTTAGGAAGTTGGAAATAGTTCTAAAACTGTGGGTGTCAGGCCCAGCCAAAGCGCGCCCGACAATTTTCACGGAGTAATCAGATTGCATTCTATTCTGGTTCCATATGCAGTCCCTTTATTAAAAGTCGATATCTATTTTACATTCTCAATTCACCATCAATTCCCTGTCAGCAGCACTATCTACATTGCTTCGGCACGAGAGCGAGATAAATTATGATGATTTTAATTTTTTGATGGAGAGAGGAAGAGTTTATCATGCCGATATCAGGAATTTTCTTCAACGACATCATAACTGGTGTGCCGACTGTCGCTAGTAGACCTCCTTGGTCTCCTTTGGTCGGATGGTCCTGACTCCCGAGTCCAATTGTTGTTCTAAAAATTGAAGTTCAGATTTTGTACACATGTAGTAAGGGGGAAACCATTAGAGTTGTATTACATATTCCAAGATATAAACATATACAGAACTAAAAGAATAGCATCAGAACACTAAATACATCATCAACTGTGTAAGTGGACCCCCTTTCCTAATAGAGGCAAAGAAAATGAATACCTCACGAGTCACAAGTCACACGAAAGCACAACGTCCAAGAACATGTCTAGTGTATTCATGGTGACTTTGATTAGTAACAGTGTTCAATACTAGAAGGACTTGATGAGTTCGGAACCTTCCAAAAAGGGGTTTGAAAGGAATAGTCACCAAAATGAACGGTCGTTACTACCGAAATTGGTTACGATCACTAAAAGTGGACCACAGCTTCCACAATCAGCAATGGCTTTACGCGCCTAATATTATGGGCGACGGGGCGTGTTTGCTCAGTTTATAGGAAATAAAGCGATGGTATCAGCGAAGGTAGGCCGAACCTCAAAATGGCACAACAGTATGTGGTCACAGAAATAATTACGAGATTTGCCCAGTTGGAACGATTTTCAATTTTATGCTATAGATTTCATCGAGATAGTCTAAGCGATACCCCTGCGTTGCAATTCGACAGCAATTTTACCTTCCCAATAAACTATGAATCCACTGTCAGCAGCACTATCTACAATGCCTATTGGCACGACAGGAATGTAATTAGAGATATTATCATGAGGAAACTAAATCTTGATGATGGCGTACAAAACGCTCTCACAGCTTTGTTTGACCAGGAGTTCCCTTATGTAACCGGTTCAAATGTACAGCATTCCAGACCCGGCTTCATTTTTTATTTTATTTTTGAGATGGAAGAGAAGGTTTTACCAAATACGATTATCAGGCAAAATATTTAAAGACGGAACTGCATTCCAGGTTGCGTGTCATCTGGCGGCCCATTATCTACCTTTAAGTGACCAAGAGGCAAACGGCGAGATGAATAGAACTGAACTCCTCGAAGCCTTCATATCGTGTTTTAATCTGTTGCATATGTATCAATTTTATCAACCATCGTTTGATCGACATATCAATGAAAACGATAATGAATTGCAAAATAACCGGATAGATGGGGATGAAAATAATCCGTCGCATGGATCGAAGTACGTCGATGGACGTATCAATCAAGACGATAGTCAGTTGCAAAGAAATCAGACAGATGGGGATGAAAATAATCATTCGCACGGATCGAAGTACGCGGCATTGATTGAACAAATTCGTTTAGTTAGACGAGAATATATTTCCGCTGCTGACAGCGACGAGAGATTACAACAGACGCTGGACGAACTATTAGCAGAGAAACATCAATTGGATGATGTTTTAGGTAATCACGGAAATTGAATGTACGGCTAACCTTATTGACCGACGTATGTTACTGATGGGTGTCCCTTGCGGTTCCGTTGGTTGTGGAAGGATCAGAATTTTAAGTCTTGTTTATCCAGAAGATGAAGGAGAATTGTATCTGAATAATCTTAACAAGAGATTGTATGTCTATTCTCTCCACCTTTCAAAATAAAGTCTAATGGACTACAAAGAATGACGTGAATGATAACAAGGTATCGAGAAAATAAATCGGGAGTGGTGTATACACTCGTTTTTGCGCTCTTATAACTTGACTTAGCATCGTTGCACCCAAAATGAAACCCTCAGGACCTAAAATAGAGAGGCAATCATTCTTCTATACTGAGGAATAATTGGCGTGAACATACAAATGAATGTAGTAATAATTGGAACGGAAAAAATTAGTGCGAAAATTGTTTGCGAACACCGAAGGGACGTTCAGGTCAAGTAGGCAGTACGTTGATGCTTCATTGCAGAGGTACATAAGTCATAACGTTTCGGCTATACAGTAATTGAAATGAACGGAGTAACTCACAAAATTTTGATAACCATGTGACAGTTTGGAGACATTGAATCGCAAGACAGCGGCTAGATCAAAAAAGGTATCTATTGCTTTCATTTTGTCTTTCTCAGCTGGGCAATGTTCTGAAACAAGACGACTGTGATACAAGATATTCTAAATTCACACCACACCCTAAGCATCTATTCTTCTTTCGGACACAACAGCGACACTATTAGAGGTGACCCCAGTGGTAGAGTCACCCGAGACGCCAAATTTTGTTATCCCTAGGTAGCAGTAAGAATTTAGGGCGAGATATAATCGGAAGACTGTGTCGAGAGTTTCCGGCGCGAATTTCATGCTAGACAAGTTGACGTGTGGTGCAGCCAGGAATGGGAAGCTGAGCAAACGACAGAAACTGACGCATAGAATGGTCAGGGTATAATTAATATCTTTGACCATAGAAATGTTGGTTTGGATTACAGTCTCCCTTGCCGTTATGAGACAATAAGTGACAGCTGAGTCGAGAGCAACATGAGAAATAAACATCCACTGTAAATTAAGTCGGATGTAAGCGCGCTTCCTGTCACAATGCCGGCGAGCCATGAAAAGAAAAAGTTTGACTAACCACACAATATACCCATACCTGCGTAAGGTTGTATACAAACCATGGCATAAAAAGGAAATAAGAGAACGCAAAATTGAACCAGTAAATTAAACGAGAAAATTTCTTCAAGTGTCCATCAGGAAATAAATGACCTACGAACAAAAAGATAAGAAAGCGTCGTAGATTCCTTCTCATGTAATGTGGACATATTTAATTACCGAATACAGTCAATCTTTCTTTAATTGCCACAATATGCAGAAAAGAACCAAACGCGAAAGCATAGTGTCTCAACCAGAAAAGTATGAATTTCAATATTGCATTTCCGTTGCTCCCCGATTCCAGGAGACTGTGCAAATACCAAGTTTCACATAAGTTGCATATGTCGACGATTAAGAATAATACAGCAACGACGAGAAGAATTTCAACAAAGTCATCTTTTAGTCCCCGCTGAAAATTGAATGTGTCCTTTCGAGAATAGCCAGCTATCCATACGCAGCTAATCGCAGTACTCATGGGCATAAAACCGAGAGACGCATCGAAATACATGTTCTTAGGGAACGTTCTCGTTATGGTTGGAATTGGGGTTTTATGTTGAGACGCCGGATTGATAGACAGCAGAGATAAGGACAGAAGTGCCTTTTCAATTCGAATAACCAATATCATCGAGTTATAATGAAAGAGATTATATCTCAATTAATATCTGCCACTTTTAATATTTAAGGGGAAAAAATAAAGTAAAAAGGTAAAGTTTGACGAAAGCTTCTTCTATGGAACGAAATTTAAAAGACCTTCAGGTCCTGAATCGAGCCAAGGCTGGCCAATTCGAGAAAGGTGAGAATGCACTCGTCCGTGTCGACGTTTAAACATGTTAGACACCAATTATGCATGTCACAACCAGAAAATTACAGTTTTGTGCGGAATAAAAGCACAACAAATTGATGAGTTCTGTATAATTTTGTCTAGATGGATATTTTAAATTAATTAATTAGGTTAAAGCTGATGTGATTAACCAATTCAAGGTATTAATCAGTGATATTGAATAAATTAGTGCGAAAATGAATTTTTTAAAATTGATAAACAAAAATTTCTATCACTTTTTTTGTTTTGGTCTTATCTAGGCCATTTATTCTTGCGCAAAGCTGACGGTGTGATACTATATAATCTAAATTCACAACACGCCACTATCAGTATCCACTTTCGGACACAACGGCGACTCTATTAGAAATGCCATCCGTTCCAGAAATACCGCAAATACCAAATCTAATGGAGTGTATGTAACAGTAGGAATTGACTGCGACGTATAATCGATAGAATAGTTCAAGAGTTCCTGGCGCGAATGTTAATTTTGTAAGATTAGCGTATGAGGCAGCCACGACTGCGCACATGATCAGAAGACAGAAATCGAAGCAGAGAATGTTTATCATCATTTTGATACCATCTACCATGGCATTGTTAGTTTGAATTACTGTCGACTTTGTTGTGATGAGAGAATAAACGAATGCTGAGTCGAGAGCAACATGGGATATAAAAATCCACTACAGGTAAACTACGATGTTAGCCTCTTTGCAACAATTCAGAGAAAGGAACGAAGTCTCTAACTGACCACATAATATACCCATTTCACCCAAAATGCCGTATCAATTGGCATAAAGAAAATTCCACCCACCAAAATGTTTGACCAGAATACGGCGGAACAAAATCTCTCCAACTGTCCGTCAGGATATAAATGTCCTTCGTAAATGTGATAAAAAAATTAGAATACATTCTCGTATGTCAACGTGTTCATATTACTTACCGAAAGTATTCAATGTTTTTTCGGCGTATGTGATATACGATAATGAGCCAAATGCGAATGGATAATATCTTAACAGAAAAAACAGGAATTTCAAAATTCCATTCCCTTCACTCCCTGTTTCCGCTAGTCCATTTAAATACCAATTTTCACATAAATAGGATATATCACTAATTAGGAAAAGTGCAGCAGCGAATACAAGAGTCTCAATTTTAGCATCTTGTCCCAATCGATTATGAATCCTGTATTTTTGAAAGTAGGCCACTATCATTAGGAAGCTTGCAGCGGCACTCAAGTACATAAATTCGAGAGATTGTCCGGTGGACATAATTTACTCGAGATTACTAGGAGAGAAATGGGCGTTTCTGTAACAAGTGCTGGTAGTTAACCTCCTTATCGAGAGAAATAAATAAAACAATGTTATAAGAATGAAATTGCAATAGTGGAGATTCGACCGTAATCGGCCGATTGAAAATTCCGAACTCTCGAGATGTCTGTTTAAATCTAGAAGTTGCTCGCGGCCCCAATGGGCCTCATGGAGAGTGAACAACTTGCCTTGATGTTGATAAAAATAATATATCTTGGACAGAACACTTTTAAGGAATTTAGAACCTCGGTGATGAAATGTTAAAACGAACGTATTATCAATTTTTTTGACCCAAGGCGACAGGCTAAAATCTAATGTTCATAACGAAAGCGCCGAGTCCTGATTTCCAGGGAAAGAGCACCCTGGATAGCTACATCTATATATATTCAAGCGTATTTTAATCGCAGTACTTTGTGTAGAGTAGAAGTATAACAGGATGAGAAAAACGAAAATCAAACTTCGTAATGTAGTACACGTTCTTGTAGAATGCGATAATTTACGTGTAATTAAATCTGCTCCAACACCCATACTTATTTCAAAGCTTCTTTGTTAATTGCCATTATACCAAAATATATTGTATTTTTATTCTTGGGTTTTTATTTCTGAATAGATATATCAATAATAGTCAATAGTTCAACAAGCTTGGATAATTAAGTTGCAGATAATTCAAACAATTCTTCATGCCACATGAATATCCGACAATAGTATTACAGATATAGATTTAAGCTATGCTCGTGCTTACAATCTTTGTTGAGTTATTAATTGTTTTCTTGACATTGACGCTGTGTTCTGTCGTGTCGATATGAGCTGACAAAATCTCTCTCGACAATGTTTTGGTAACAAAGATGTAGTCACCGAATGTACTTAAAACGATAATTGGATTAAAGTTATTGTGGAAATTGCTGAAAAAGCAGGGGACCGAACTTGGGGCTGCAAGCATAGCGGCAACTCCGACAATCTTGATGATCAAGAATCCCCAAGCCATGAGAAAATTGAAAAATAAACCGGCGGATTCGACTCTGTTTTGAGTGATAAAGATACATAGACTTTGTTTGCGATACTTTGCAATTTGCTGGATAAACAAAAGTGAAAGGTATGCATTGCTAATCAACATGACGAAATTTCCCGAGATGATCATGGCCATGTAGACTTGTGAGGTGAGAGGTGTAGGCAGCACGCCTTTAAGAAACTGCAACTGAATTTGGGTGAATAAAATAGCTGCGACGAATTGTGGCAAGGCGAAGACAAAAGGTCAAGAAATTTCAGCATCAGTCGCATTCCTTTGCTCCATTTGGAAATCATTGCGGACAACGGAATAAAACGCTCAATGAGAATAACGTAAAGGCAGAAAGAGTAAATCCACCAAGTCCAGTACGGGGGCAGGTAAGATAAGAATTTCGGGTCATTAAGAACATGCATGGGGACAAAGAGATAGAATACGGCGGACAATGAACCAATGATGATTGAGAAGAATACAGTTTTGTTCCGTCTCAACCCATAGAAATCCGGGGAGCGAAGAATTCTGAGTGTCAGCATTAATGCGATCCCCCCCAAGCAACCGACCAGAGAGTAGTATTGACTGTTGCTTGTGCAAGACATTGCTGTAGGGACAGAAAGGTTAGAAATAGAAAGTGCTCTGCTATTTTGTGTGTGTAAGAATGGATTGGAGTTGGAAGTAGTGCGAGATATAGTCCCTTTATAATTTATATATATCCAAGGGAAGAGTAATTTCTCCTAAACTCCGTTATGCGATTGAAGGCGTGACAACCACAAAAAGTACTACATGCTTAACGACCAATATTGTTGATTTCATGTATTTCGTACATGAGGGATGGGCCCTGGCTGTTGTTGCTCGACTCTACAGTTATTTTGGTGGGTGTTCTCTCTCCTGAATGACTCAGGGGCGATAGCTTCACTTGTATTCAAGAGTACAAACTCGGATTCATGAGTCATCCATCATTCCATGGACGGCTGAATGGACTTTCCCCGTAAGGCCACAGGGCCTATTTAGTAGTCGCAGTATGGCCCGTAGTTTTGTGGAATTTTGTAGGTAGTGGCGGATGTCGTCACTTTTATCACCTGGCGGATAATGCCGGTTCTCCTTGCCCACGAAGGCGTGATAACCAAGAAGATGAAATACTTAATGGTCCATGTTGTTATCTCTATGTCGTTTAAATTCCATGCATAAAGGATGAGTCCTGGCGGGTGTTGCCACTCATCATTGATATTGTGGTGGATGTTCTCTTCCCCTTGGTCGACTTCACCTGCGTAAAAAGGACAACGCTTGTTTTCATGTATCCGTGAAAGGCTAATAGGGGGTTTTGATCATTGCGTCGGTGATATGACAGACAGATTGAAATCTGATACGTCGCCGCATATTGCAATACTCGGCAGTGCTTACTGTTCATATTTCATATTCAGCAAAGGAAAATCTTCCATGTTATCCACCGCAGTTGGCAATATTCGCGCGTTCGAGTGTGGATTCTACCACATTGGAACGAGGAAATTCATCATTAGAAATAATGCTCATGTATAATCAATTAATTTGTGCTGTAACGAGAGGAAGACAGCGGGAACGGAGGAGGTATTGATAAGCGGCGAAAAGTAATCGTCCACATATATTAATACATTGTTGGTTTGCAGAATACACATGAATGTAAATGCAATGATATAGATATAAGAAAAGATAAATTCATCGCTGCATTCATTGTAGATATAAATTCATCGCTGTCGTCGTCGTTGTTATTCTCTTCATCATTTCCTCGTCCATCGCGTTCCCTCTTTGATCTCAACTGTAGCGTTCCCTCTCTCATTCGACATCCGCTTTTGAATTCGCTCTCTCGGCGATATAGATATTAGACAGACACTCTCGCACACTCTATCGCACTGCAGACGTCCGAGAGAATGTCGTCGGATCGGAATGCGACCCCGCTCTCGCCCTCGTCCCTCGTCAAACCGGATCCAAACAACAACAATAACAAGACCAACATCACCGGCAACGACAACAATACTAGCAACCAGGACGATGAAAACATTAAAACACATTCATCCGAATCCTCATCAGAGGTTAATCTGCCACAGATTCTCACAAACATGGTCCCTCTCAAAACTGTCGTCGAGAGATTGGTCAACCATTCCTACACGGAACTCGTAAACTTGATGGAAATGTATTTATTCGATTATTCCATGTTAAACGATGATATCATGTCCGCTCACCAATATAACTCTCCATTCTATTGCTTTGTTTTGTATTAGTGCCCCAAATATGTCCTCTGTGGATCGAAAATCTACCCTTCTTCAATACCTTACTTCCCATCTAACGCATTTCACTCGGGCCCTCGTCTTAGCGAAATACAGTTCCCTCTCCCCGCAAATACAGTCTCTACAGAATATCATTGGGTTTCTTCAATTGAACGACACCTATTTCGAATCGACTCATCGACTTCTCTTTGAAACAGCGCAACTTCTGCAGAATGCCAGAGCTCGAAATTACGACATTCCCAATGCAATTGATATATTGACAAAGGGAAACTATCTTCGTTTACCAAAGATTATCAAAAATTCATTCTGCGAGCAAGACAAGATATCAAAAGAAGAGCAAAAGGAAACCATAGAAAAACTTAACGACATTATACTACGCAAAATTTTGATGGAAGAAGTCGTCCCTGTAGAAATGCTTAAATGCTGGAAAGTGGCATCGGGAACAATAACATTTATAGTCGAGAATGAATTCAAAGTAACATTAACCATAGACGGTGCTTCGTCACAATCGTGCTGGAGGATACTCGATTTGAAAATTCTTGCTGCCAACACCAAAGCTTCCGAAAGTAATTTAGCTCCATACCAAATCGGTCACCTAATTCATATCGCACAACAACAGCTCATTCCTCCCCAAACCACTTCTTCTGAGCAGCAAATCAACAAACCGCCATCCCCTTCATCTACTTCACCTGTTTCTCGACACCCGCTTCTCAGCCTTTATCAAACGCTCCATTCATTCTCCCTCTCCCTCCAGCACGAATTACTCTACCTACAAGCAGTAGCCTTAGCTAGGCTACGATGGAAGGGGCTTTTAAAGGTTGACATTAACAGAAACGAAAACATATTTAGAGTAGGGTATTGGGGACAAAATCACTGGATTACCATAAAATTGCACGATTCGGATCGTATCATCGAAGTCTCCTCGTTTACCCCCTCCGCGCAAACACTACATCAAACTCATCCAACGTCTATAGCAAATCAGCAAGCAAATCTTCCTTCACCCCAAAAAATCTCATTCAAGTCCCGTCAATCGGATCTCATTCTCTCCGTATCAGCTTTCCCATCCGATAAATCTTCTACTTCCGTCCACATCCCCCTCCCGGACACACAATCCCTAGATGTAGATCTAAAGTCTGTGAATTATGATATGGAAGCTTTTTTGAACAGAGTACTCGGAAGTCACGCCATCCACGTATTGATGCGAATGGTGGAATCCGTGAACGCTTCGCTTGCTTCCAATACACGCAAGTCTGGCAATTTCGGTGACGACAAATTTAGTCTGCCGGTTTTTAAAAGATTTGGATTGGACGATGTTGTGATTGATTTTGAGCAGTCTACTTTGACAAAAAGTACGCTATATTTATTCTATCAAAGTTGTCAAGTTCGACTATACCAACTCTTATCATTTTTCAACCGCCATCTCTAGATCCGGTTCCTCCAACATTGCGCCTCCGTTGTCGGTCGAATATGTATCTTTCTATATCCGTCGATATCCGGTCAGGAAAGCTTACTGTGACCGAGGAAACAGAGTCGACAGATTCAAATCGAAGAACGAATCCCAGCGCCCCACATCCTCACATTCGGTTTGTTGAGGAAGTGATTAACGTAGATTCGAGTAAATTGGTTTCCGCTGTAAATGCATTGAACTGCTTGGTACCTTCGAATTCCCGTGTTAATTTATATTGTCTTTTGACCAGTACTGATGATCATCTTGTTTGATTCATAGTTGTTAATCGATCAAATTGCAACTGTTGCATCGTACATTAATTTGACAGCATTTAATCACATCCCAATTGCAAACAAAGGTACAATTTCCTCGGTTCGGGCATCTTATGGAAATGCTGATTATTAACGAATTTAGGCACTTCAGATTTAGAGCAATTTCAAAACTTAACTCATAGAATTTACCTCGGCTTTCCCGGTTATAAAGAATATTATATCATGGCTGGTATTGCTGATAATAAACTCCGATTCTGGCTCCTCTCGTTACGGTAAATATCTGTAATGGCTACTTCGGTTGGAAGATTGAGGTCGACTTACAAATCTTATCACATAGATCGACGTCACCTCAGGGCACCCGATTTTCGCTCATTTCTGCTACTCCAGTTCCACTGCAATCAATCATATCGCACGTCACCATGAATAAACCGGAGGTGGTATCTGAGGATTACACCGAGGTAGACGATGCTAGCCATAAACGTCGAATCTTATCTACCTCGATGGCATCGAGAAAGCGACAACGTCTTGATGTAGGAAATGTCGAAGCACATCTATCATTCTCCAACTTTGAAGTGCTCAGTACTATTAGCGATGTTTGCAAGTAAGTTATACCTCGCTGGTTTCTTTTTTACTTCTTGCAACGGATGTTGACGATGTCCACCTTGAATAGACTATGGATATACCGGGATGCAGTTTCTTCTCAACTTTCGACACAGTCAATCACACCCGCTCTTTCCTCCTCATCATCAGTCGGCCGTGATTGCATCATTCAAATCCCTGCATCGCGCATACCATCTTCTATTATTCCAACTGTGTCATTTTCGAAGTACTTCAGCGACATCACAATCCATATGTCAACTGTAGCTACATCCAACCCATCTTCACCTTCTATCGAATTCTCTACCTCATTCAGTCTCCGTCACTTTAAAATGTTTAGCGCATTAAAATCATCATTCCACACCCGATCTACACTAGCTCTCTCAGATCCTAACGGCCAGAATAAACCCGGTGAACTCATTCTCGCTAAAGTTCCGCATAGGTCAACCTTAAAATTATCATTTGTTTATCACGATATCGAGAATGTCGTGTCCCGGTTTTTGAATGATTTGAACAGAGTTAGGATTATGACAGTGCTGTTGAAGCAGTTGAAGGGCTGTATTAGTGGCAGAAAGTTGAGTGAGAACAGTGAATCTGATTGTCCGCCAAGACTTGAGCGCTTCAAGAAATTATTTGGGTCTGGGTCGAAAGGGGTAATGAACGGGGTTGATGATCAAGAGAATCACGATTGTGTGTCTGCTTTGACTATTGAATTAGTCTCCTTCAACTTTCTCGAACTTAGATTGAAATATGCTAAAGAGTTTGGATTCACTGTGAAATGCGACGTTGCTCAAAAATCCGAACATTCTACGATCCCATTTCATACATCAAAACAATCCGGCAATATTTACCTCTCGATCGAATTTTTTAGTCAAAACGTCACGTCAACAAACCCACATACTTTTGTCCACCGATACATGGAATTAGCACTCAATTCGCATTACTCCATCCCGAGTTTCCTTCGATTATTACATGCAACTACTTATCCGCTTCTTTTGCTTCATAATTACGTGGATTCAACAAACACACAATTACCATCGTCATCGGCCAATAGAGTTCGGATTATACCCCGTTCTAGTACTCATTTTAGACTCTTTTTTCCTCCCTGTTTTGGTGTTGACATTAAAGTCGTACCCGATCAAAGCGTAATATGTTTATCCGACGTCACATGTTCACCTTTTGACGCTGGTGGTGTTATTCCAAAAGTTCCGCCGCCGGCTACTTTGCAAGAAACACCGTCCACTTCGTTTATCGATTCAATTTCGTACAACCCTATTCCTAGATTTACCTCATTTTTCTCCAAACTCGATGCCATTCTATTTTCATCTTCTTCGCTCAATTCCCTTACTCCTGCACAGGTACCACAAACTGCACAGGCAAAAGCACCAAATCAGACGACAGTTGCAACATCAGAACCTCAAGTTCAGGAGATACAACCACAAGATGACTTCTTCGATATGCTGAATCTAGATTCATTGGAATCGGCTGGTCCGGTTTCTCCCAAATTTTCAGCCCTGTTAGATTCCTTAACCGAAAATTCCTCCCTCGACAACTCCATGGAACTCGACCATACTTTGACCTCCTCAAATCCTAATTCCGGTATGACCCTAAGCACATCCAAAGCAACGGCCACGGTTAAGAATCAGCTCGAGTCCGGTAACGACTCGAATCGGTTCAAGTCATTTCAGATTCCACATGCAGATGATTTGTTACTCGTTTTACCACGTTGTATCATTTTCGGGACAAATTTGTTCGGCACGGTACTCGAGGAGCTTCGCAAGTCCTTGGTGACACCGATACTATTTGAAAAGTTACACGTTGGTGTTAAAAGTGTTCCAGGGGTATGCCATCTACGATTTTCCTTCGTCGAGCAGTCTCCCATTTTCGATATATACTAAGTTTTAACGTTCGTGCTTCTTAGGTGCTTCAGCGAGACGACATGAAATTAGTGTTCACTGCCAGGGGACTTGAGTTTACGGTGTTTGTAGATGCACAAGGACAGTGGAAATTTTCCGTCGCGTCAAAGGGTTGGTTTCTCTCCACCGTTTAGTAATCTGTCGTAAAATATACCTATATACTTTTGCTTATCTAACCCTATTTTTTACAATAAATGCAGATATTCAATCGTTTAGTCAGGACGAGGCAAATCGGTTAACGAATCAATTGAACCAAACGGTATGGAAAACTGAGGCTCAGTAGTGACGACTTATTACGTCTATTCTAGTCAACTAATCATATGGAATATCCGCAAATAGATGACGACAGCGAGTGATGTGGAATCGGCCCTGCGTTCGTTTGTATACATGTTGCATATCACGCCGAATGTGCTGAAGGATTGCTTAAGGTATTATTTAAGTTCCTCTTAAGTAAATGAGATAATCTTGACGATTCTAACTTTTTGTCTTGTTTCGTCTTTGATGCAGGATATTGTCATTGCCACGAATGGTTTGTGATATTCATGATATCATATTTTCTAGTTCATTACGTTTACTCACCTCTTTCACTTTTTACTCTGTGTAAAGGATCCGTCTAAAACAGGATGGCAAATTCAATGGGTATTCACGGTTCCGGCTGATCATTTGTTACCTAAATTTTTCAAAACGGGTGAACCTGCATTGCAGTGTGATACTAAAGGAACAAATATCAATTTAATGGTTTGCATTTTGACTCGCAAAAACTTTGATATTTCTCGGCTTAAAAGTATTAACTGCCTACTTCACGATTTATTTCCTTTATAATGCAGTTCAAAATATCGACACCATATTCTCAGACTATTTATTTACCATTACGATATTCTCCAATGAGTAACACGATTGCAGTGTGGGACGGGAAAGACGTGAATGAGAATGAAACTGTTTTGCATAATCTGTCTGCATCTGAGTTAATGTTGAGAATGAAAGAAGTAAGAGTTCTATTTTATCATTCTGTCTCTTCTCTTGCCCTTGCAGTTGTATTGTGACTACTCTCCAAGTATCACAATGAATGGATAACTAACCACTCATCAACTTAATACAGAAATCTCAGCAAAAATCAAGCTTAGGAAGAACATTAGAATCCATAGCTTCGAGACCGTTGTTCAATTGCGTGCAAGAATTATTGACAAAGCCTCTTGATCAGTTGAAAATGTAAAAAAGCACTGAAAATGGGTTAATAAAGTATTAAAAAACTCATTTATTGCTTAATTGTTAGCGATCTTGCTTACCTACCAGTGATTGCGATGCCGGTAAGCAATTTTACTGATGTAGTTTGGCACATGAGACGATTGATAGATTACAGGTTGTACTACTATTGCTATGCTATCTTTAAGAGCTGTCATCGTTTACCAACAATTCTATTGAGAAGCGTGCACCAAACTCATAAATACCAAACATCGCTGGTAAAATCAATACTAAATTATATGCTCGCGTTCTTGAATCTCAAGTTGCTTTTCAACTTGTCAGAGTACATTCGACTTTCGAGTTCTTATATGCACAAATATGGTTCTATACAGTCGCAGGCAATACGAGTAAACTATCACTGTATATCTAATTTCAGACTGCATGATCACACTCGCTGCCAAAGATCCCAGAGTTACCCCTTCATTAGTCTACTATGATTTTTGACTTGGACGACGCAACTGTGCGTTCTACATTGAAGGCACGTTCATCCTCTCGAAGTTCTCTTAAGGTAAGCCGAAGCTGTTTGATTTTTTCCGGATCTTTTTCCATTACAAGTTTATCTTCGACTATTACTATTTGGTGTAACAAAGCCTGCAGTTTTTCCTCGTGGTTGTTGTTGACATGTGCCACGACGACTGTTGGCGATGGGGTCAAATGTGGACGGATGGGAAAATCGAGAGCCCGAATTCGTTTGACATTGTACAAGAATGATGGTTCGTCCGTATGAATTGTTCGGTGTCGTATGAGATTACGCTTCGTTTTAAAACGTTCTCCACAGCCCTCTACATCACACGAAAAAGTTCGTTCGTCAGTGTGAACTCTGGCGTGTCTATCGAGATTCTCAACAGTTCTGAATCTCTTCCCACATCCATCCACACCACACGAAAACTGTCGTTCTTGAGTATGAACTCTGGCGTGTTTAACCAGATTTCGAACTGTTCCGAATTTCCTCCCACATCCATCCACATCACACAGAAATGGTGGTGCGCCAGATTGTACTACCCTGTGTCTAACCAGATAGCCAACATCGTGGAATCTATCCGCATCCGAAATCAATGGACGTTCGTCAATATGAGCTTTAGCGTGTCTTGCGAGATTACCAACTGTGCTGAATCGCATTCCACATCCATCCATATCGCACAGAAATGGACGTTCGTCAATATGAGCTCTGACATGTCTAACGAAATCGCTGACTGTGCTGAATCTCATTCCACATCCGTCCGCGTCACACAGAAATGGACGTTCCTCAATATGAGCTCTGACATGTCTAACGAAATCGCTAACAGTGCTGAATCTCATTCCACATCCATCCACACCACACGAAAACTGTCGTTCTTGAGTATGAACTCTGGCGTGTTTAACCAGATTTCGAACTGTTCCGAATTTCCTCCCACATCCATCCACATCACACAGAAATGGTGGTGCGTCAGAGTGAACTCTTCTGTGTCTAACCAGATAGCCAACTTCGCGGAATCTATCCACATCCGAAAACAATGGACGTTCGTCAATATGAGCTTTGGCGTGTCTTGCGAGATTACCAACTGTGCTGAATCTCATTCCACATCCATCCATATCGCACAGAAATGGACGTTCGTCAATATGAGCTCTGACATGTCTAACGAAATCGCTGACTGTGCTGAATCTCATTCCACATCCGTCCGTGTCACACAGAAATGGACGTTCCTCAATATGAGCTCTGACATGTCTAACGAAATCGCTAACAGTGCTGAATCTCATTCCACATCCATCCACATCACAAAGAAACGGATGTTCATCAAGATGATTTCTGGCATGTCCAACGAGCTGGACAACTGTTCTGAATCTCATCCCGCATCCATCCATATCACATGCATATGGCCTCTCCAAATCCGAATCTATTATAACGGTGAAAGGTTAAAACGAAGCAACCATGACGAATATAAACGTAGATAGTAACTCACGCTCGACTGACGACA
>JAHLJZ010000145.1:0-28977 GCA_025602915.1 Paraphysoderma sedebokerense
TGTAAACAGATGGAGACTATTTGAGACTGCATAGACTTCGCTTTACTGTATTCCTGGTGCATCCTTTGATACTACGCTCGCTCCGCCGACAATTGAAGAGGACTGGCATCTGATTTCTTCGTCAGTGTAAGTGATACTAGAGACGTGCTTGCAATACTTTCCTGGAGGTCTGCGACATTGCAGGCATCTAAAGTATCCTCTTCCATCTTTGTAACATCCGATAAATTTTTTACAGCCAAAATGGACAAAGACATTAATCGGATGAGAACGGTAGCGTGAGAATATAACAGTAGTGGATAATGGACGAGTCACCCTTCTTAGGTCGATAGGGTCCGGTAAATCTCTTCGATTGAAATACTGAAGCAGCAATGATTTCTGTTGATTGCTGGCTGTTTCTCGGGTATGCAGAGTTGCGGTCACTTGAGCATGACGACATTGTCCGTAATGAAGGCCTTTCCCAAGGATTTGTTCAGACAAGGTATGAGGGAACCGCTGTTGATGAAGTAAAGTGGCCACAGTTTCGTCTGGAAGATGACTGCAAGCCGTACAAAATGATACCAAATGCGTCCCATCTTCGAATTCACATTTCACTATCCCAGCGAAAACCAAGCGATCCACCAGAATTCTTGTTCCGTTCGGTCTAGTACCCACGTCTTTTATCACATACAACACTCTATGATTGTGACTATATTCCTTCAAGAATGAATAATGATCGGCATAACTACTTAGAGCAATACAGTAATCCATGCATTCCTTTGCGAGGCCATCGGACTTTACAGGAGATGAAACGCTGGGATTCTGAAGGACAGAAGAGACTGAAGAAGTGGATGATGATTGAAAAACAACGGAAAACGGAAAAAACATGCGTTCGCTTTTCTGAGAAGTGCCAGATAAAGAGGATTTTTCGAGATCTATCGCATTTCTACTTTGTGTTAGCTTATGATCCTTGTGTGCGTCACTTCCGGAGAATCTGTGACCGCAATCGCTACAAGATGCTTTCTTGCGGATATTTCGATGCATACTCTTTCTATCTGGGCAAGGAGGCCGATTCAATGTCGAGTAATCATTTGATGCCGCAATATTATATAGGTATTCTTCATACCGTTCTTTGAAGTAATCGTATGCTGCTTGTCCGACAACTGCAGTGTATAAGCGGGTTTCGCTATGAATAAACCTGGTGTACGATCCATTCTCCGTAACCACTGTTGCCTCTTGTTCGTGTGCAAGAGGCCTTCGATATCGAAGTAAAATCTTCGGATTGTATATCTTCTGTTGATCCGCCTACGTAATATTGTGGAATGTTAATTTCATTTTGTTTTGTTGATATTTGTTAGGCTAACGTACCTTCCGAATGGCACGCATGTCAAGGAGATGGTATACGATCGAGAACGATTCAAGAGCCAATAGGTATATAAATGTGTCGCCTTGCGTATTTAGAAGTATTAATTATAGATTTCATCAGTGCAGCACAGTTCCCATCACTGATTCACAGTTTTCATGACAGTTCTCATTGAAGTTCTCATCTGACGGTCCGCCCGTCCGGCACGGATGACAACATCCCATGGATCTTACACGAGTGTTGAATTTCGAACTTTTCAAAGAACTGGCGATGCTATACATAATTGCAAATGGATCTATGCCTTAACTCTCGATGGGGTTCTCAATCGTAGCAACATTTTCATTATTAACGGTGATTGTCGACAACGTTACATGATTATAAAATCGCCTACCATAGGGGAATCCTGTGAAATGCAGTCCAGATACCAGTTCGGCATTCGGCCAAATTTGCAATCACATACTGCGTACATAATTCATGTGCAAGACATGTTCCATACATAGATCATATGAGCCTAGAAATTATAAACGGCTTGCCTGAGTTCACCGGCCCACGGCTTGCAACTTCTAACTTAGCAATGGTCAGCACTATCTCGTCCACTATTACCAACTTCTTGCATAAAAATCTCAGAGAACAGCTAGTCAATAATGTCACCTCGCAAATGCAGCAGATAGGAAGCATAGTGCCGCACCGAGTTTTGGATTTTGGTTTGATTAAACCGTTCAATCAAATACAAGCTATCGCGTTGCGGAGACTCGGGTGCCACCGAATTTTTAGTGCTAATAGACGCATGACAATAGCCCTTGATATTAGCAGTGGCGCATTTGATCTATTCCTGATTGTATCATCTATTGGCAATTCAAAATTCATTACAGCCCCATTTGAAGACATATTACTAAGACTATATTTAATATCTACAATTATTCTACAATTTATTCCATTACCTGTTTCAAGTTAATGCGACTATTGTAACGCAGACTGACATCCGCTATTACAGCAACGTTATATTACAGCCACTTTTCCAAAGTTATTGATACCAGCCCTTTAATGCATTCCTGACATATATGGGTATTATATTAGCAATTTAGTTCAAATGGCTGCTTTGTTCAATAGAAACGTTGAGATGCAGGACTGCACCGAAGACCCAATAAATGTTAAAAACCAGCATCGCCCCGTTCCAAGATCATATGATACACAATGATAATTCATAATTGTGCCTTTCTATTCACCACTCTTTTCATATTCAGATTGACCCAAATCATTAATGGATGCCTCGAAGTTGCTCCGTTGGGGGGCCAAAAAGCTCAGTTTACTGATACCGTAGCAAATAGCATTGCTGAGATGCTCAACTCGAAAGCTTCAGCTGGACTGACAGCAAACAACTTAATTACCACCATCGCGCCGCCAAAGGCTCAAGGAAAAATCGAATTGGCTACTGTTAACATTGCAGGGCTCGTCAAAGCTCTGAAAGTTAAAAAATTATGTTCCACAGAACTCAATGACGGATCAGTTTTTGCAAACAAGGAAGGTCGTCTCCCCAAAACTAATGGAGGAACATACCATGGTATATATGTAATAATGATTCCCAATAACGTCCAGGACTGACATTGAAAATGACTTTTTCGTAGAATTTCGTGTCACAGATAGCTCAGCGAACAGCATGCGGGCGGTTGTCTTTGTTCCAGACCAACCTAATCCAGCAGAACCCGCGAAAATGTTCGTAACTGGCGACCGTACGTTTAAATTCACCGCACAAGAATCCAAATCGCAGACAAAGTGACTAAAACATCTCTATAATAGACTACTTACATTTCTCCACTTACGACAATAACTTTGGACAATTCTTCCCTGTGAAGGATTTTGCTGCGACGGAGGTCGGTAAGAAGGCAATCGCCAATCCGGCATTATATCGAAAAGCGGTCGTCGAACAATATCCAGCACTGGGGATAGAATATGCTGCTTTCAAAGATGATTTTGCCAAGAGATTTCCGCCCATAGAACCAGCACACATCGATGTTCAGTCCAAAGTGGACGAAATCAAGAAAGCGTACCTCAATAAGCTGTCTGATCCAAAATCAGTTCAGCAGCTAGACTTGAAAGATGTCAATTTGCGAAAAGAGCTTGCCCTCACCGATAAGTATAATGATGGGACGTTTGTTGCGACAGAATACAAGATCTCTCCTCAACGATCATATCGCATCATTGGTCCCAAAGACATAGCGGAAAATGTTACTCCGCCAAACACATTGATATTTCAGGGAAATAGCGACGGAAAAGCTCCTCTGTCTTGGGAAAAGATAAAAGGTGTTATACTATGTCGTCGAGGGATATATGCCCGATTACGCGCTAGACAACTTGGTGCAGTCGTCTGTGGTGGAACGGTGGGACCTGACCCAAAAGAGCCAAACACTCCAAAAGAACCACTCCCAGAGAAAAAGTTTAAACCTAGCGTCAAGGATTCCAAATCCGTAAAATTGGGTACATTCTGCATTCATTTATATTTATCTTCAAAAACGGTTTCCATTTTAACTTATTCTTTCACTAGACATTGATGCCAATGAGGCACGGCTCGCTGATGAAGAACTAACTCGAGGTTCTGCCAAGGGTGCCCTCGCAGTGAAAACCTTGGACTCCACGGTAGCACGCTGGACAGGATCTCGGCTACTTGGTGCTGTTGGGGCGGGTGCGGTTATTGGTTTCGACATATATGGCATCGTCGAGGCCTGTCACAAGACAGATAATCTGGATGAAAGAGAATGTTAGTTATACTATTTTTTCAAACATCATTTTCGAATCAAAGAATCCCATCTGACGCTATTTTCTATTAGGTTGGACTAGTGTAATTGTTATGGGTTTAGATATTGCCTCACTTGTCGGGTGTGCGGTTGCTGCAGGTAAGCAACATTTTAACACTCCCAGTTGAAATCAGTGCATTTTTACTAACGATTGATCTCAATAATAGGACCTCTAGCCGGGGTTGCTTGTAGTATGGCTGTTTCCATGCTAATTGCTCCTTTCGCAGCCGGAATGGTCAACTTCTCGGCAGATCTTGGTCAGGGTGTGGCTAACGGGTTTGCGTCGTGGGAACAAGGCAAAATTGGGGATGGATTCAAGGCGATAGCGTCTGGCTTAGCAAATGGATTAAAGGACGGTTTATCGGCGTTTGCTACTAAACTCGTTCCATTACTGCAGGCTGCCCAAACCATACAGGGTCGTCCATTACGCGCCCCATCCATTGCGACTGTCCTTAACGCCCAATCGCATTATATCCTCACCCTTCCGAGAGAAATGAGATTGACATTAATGAACTCCGGCTACCAATTCATTCAGGTGGTACAACATTGCGAGTCATTTGTATTCAAGTCAACCTTTCGATCGGATTCAATACTCTTGGCACAATCCGAGTTCGCTCCACTTGATGTACCAGTCAAGTCATGCTACATTGGACAGGCAGTCAATACATATAGCATCAAAATTCTTAAAACAAAAGATGGCTCACCCGAAGAGTGTCAGGATTCGGTAGTCCCAGATAAAACAAATCTCAATGTTGGGACGTTTTCGAAAACTATCGATCAATGTAAAGGTATTGCACCCGCCGTCAATCCAGAACCTTTACCTAATCCGACCATTGATCCGTCTACCCCTCAATTGACACAACTTCCTTGTGGTGTAAATGCTGACGGATCATTGAAAGAGGGAATTTCAGACACTTTTAACTACGGACCGAACGGTGGATTTAGCACCGAGCTCGGTGAATTCGGAACCAAAGAATTTTGCCTTGTCTCACCCAACAAGCAGCATTTCGTCAAATACGAGTTTCAACCGTCCCCCGATTTCAGCATTATAAATTTCAATGGTACAGCAACCAAAATTGTGAGTAACTTCAAAGCGAGCCGTATTACATTTGGTTTTAGGTCCATATATTTTGACGATTTCGCAAAGCCTATTGCTAAGACGAAGGATTGGAGTGAACGTCACTGTTTCGACAGACCTCCCTGTGTTCCTTCCCCTGATACAGGAATGTGCATCATGCCTGGACCGTGTGATGCAAATATGTCAGTAAAAATACAAGATGACGGAAACCTAGTGGTCTTTGCACCGGATAGTACTACAAACGAGGTTGTTCCGATTTGGAGTTTACTTCAGCAGGGTTTTGAATTCTTCTAGATCTCAGAAGTTTCTGAATTATCTGTTGTGTGAGTTAGTTGCACCTATAGTATCGTTGTGATAAGATACATAGTCGAACAGATCTTGCTTTGGTATTTACAAACTAAATCTCATACTTGTAAATGGTCGTTCCTGTATATATGAGTATTAAAAAAGTTGATTTTCTCACGTTCATGTCACCATTGAACCTATGGCAATTGATGTGAAGAGAAGTCACAGAAGGAAGATCGTCGATCCATATCACTTTATTTCACAATTTGTTTTTTTCAGACTTTAGTAGGCATCATTTATCCACAGCCTCTATCATCTTCTTTCAAATTTGTACCTCCAAAACCAATACTCTCAACGCCGACTCCGATATCGCCGCCAATAATGTCGTCTTGAACCCTCTTCATTTTAGACGTATCAACAGATCCTTTCTTTCCAATCTTCTTAACATTAAATTTGAGAGGTTCTGTCCATCTTTTTCACGCTTGCTTTGAAACTTTTCCTCTGAAAATTTTCCATTTTCCCCAGCATTTATCTGCTTCGGTTTCAATGAGGATTCAAACTTACGAAGTTTTTCCGCTTTCTTAGATTTAGCTTTTTGAGCGGCACCGGTTCGCGATCCGGGAATGTATTTTGGGGTGATCGTCGTGTCAAGATTCGGATTTTTATACAGACCTGTTGACGTCGATTCTTATTAGGAGTTAAAAATAGAACATTGAAATTACCATCAAAATTCAAGACACATGATGATAAGAAGTGAAATGGTCGTGCAGTGACCGAATCTTAATCAATTTACCACCATCCATATTCTCATGTTCTTCCATAACCTCGGTATCAGAATCCGCTTCCGGTTTCATTCTTCGATCCTCCTTGATTACGTTCTTTGACATACTGTCATCCAACATTACTTTTTTCCCCTGTAAATCAAGAGTGATAGTATAGCCTTTCCCTGATCTTATTTCCCGTTCTTTTAGCAGTTCGATTCGTTCGGCCTCCTTCTGAAATAACACTTGCTGTTCGTCTTTAGATAACCAATGTCTCGATCGGTCTTGACTTGGCGAATAAAAATCCGAGGCTGCGTCTATATAGATGAAAAAACGGAGCCGCAGATTCGAAAGCAACAATCGAGGGAAAAAGTCATTCAGTAGTTTAGCGCCAAGTCGTCAGAAGTCAACTGGTCATTAATCTTGGAACAATTTACCGTAAACTTTTGTCCTCTGTGCACTGCTCCTTTGATAATCCAATAATCGATTTTTGTTTTCTTCCGCTTTCTGTAACTTCTCCGTAACATCAGCTAAGGCATTATCAATCTGATCTGGTAAATCCAGTCTACTCTTGATACCAGTATTGTCGCGTTGCCTTTGTAAAAGTAGTTCTATTTGCTGTTGCGCTGATAAAACGAGGGTGCCTGTCCGTTATGGGTATACAGTTATTATTAGAATCCGAGGGATCGGTGATGAAGCAATGAATAGCACATACCACAAAATAAACAAGGGCCAGGACCTTCGGCCATACAGATAACTCTTCCGCATGACAAACAATTGGTGAGTAAATCATGTTTTGAAGCTGGAAGTTCATAGTATCGGTCAAAGTCACTCCGCATAAAACGATAATGATAACAATAAAACCTTGGCAACCACAGTTGATTCTTCCTTCATCTACCTTCCCACCCGATCTCTTTAAAAAATTTTCATATTCTTTTATACTCATTCCTTTCGCTTTTTTCTTCTTCTTTTCCTTTCTATTTTTGGTTCCGGCCTGGCCAATGTCCCCTCTCAGACTTTCAACACTGGTTCCTGATGGGGCAGGAAAGTCATCTGTAATAAGAGAACTTGGTAGGGATGGTACGGCGTTACTTGAAACACCTGGTATAGAAGTCGACGTTACAGATGAATAGGACTTTTTCGAAGGAAGGGACGTTGATGTTGAAGTGGGTTGAGGTAAAGTTTGAAATTGATTTTGCGAATTCGCCGAACCAGCACTGAGCATAAAGATTGAATATTAAGTAATGCAACACCTATGAGATGATAACAAAATAAAATATGACATACGATTGCGCATCTCGGCCCTCAGATTGCCTGTCTGAATAACCCAGACCTGAATTATTATCAATATCCTAATCATATCCAGCAACAAATTATTGAATTCAGTTCGATGGACCTCAACAACAAATAATCAATTCAGAAACTCGGAACGCAACCGACCATTCCTTCACCATCTCCAGTACTTGCATCATGATTCACCCCGGATTGAAATCTCCGTTTAACGAATTCTTCGATGAATTCCAAGGCCTCAGGCGAATCACCGACTAAAGTCTGAGTGATGGTTGGTTCGATAGAAAAGTTTTACCGTCAAAGATCACAGATTTGGGTATTCAGCCACCGGATTAAGGAAGTTAGTGATCTTTATGGTCGACTGGGTTTGAACTCACAGAAGACAGTAGCAAATCGAAAAGCGTAGACTCCAGAAATCAATGCAAATTTTAACAACTGAAAAAAGAATAGGGAAAGATGTGTGCTGCAGAATGACGAATTTAGACAACCTGAAGATAGCTAGATATTTCTTCCGCATTCTGATATGTCACAAGATACTCGAAAATCGGTTCTAAATCATCTGAATTTGCGCCTAGTAGGAGAGACAATGTATGAAGTGTGTAGGATTTTAATGATGTCGCCATGATTGTATTCGTTTCTTGGTTAAAATGATTCGAAATGGAGGAAACCAGACTGTGAATCAATATTGATTCGAACAAGAATCTAAAGAGTGACTCACTCGTGATTGATTTATCAAGGGCAGATAATACAATTGAAAGAATATACAGAACAATTTAAATATGTAGTCTATGTTACAAACAAAAACTATCCGATGGTGACAGTTCGCCATCACTTTTATATACATTCAAAAACCTTTCAATCTGTTTAAGTGGTGAAATTACGACTCGATCGCGGTTGGCGCCTTACTTTGACTTGCTTCCGTCACTTTCTTCAACATTCCAGCTCTCCATTCCATGAACTTGTAAAATTTCTTGGTTTTGTTACACGGTTGCAATGGAATCTTCAGACACGTATTCGTAATTAGTAAACGTTTAAATGGCAGGGAAGCCAGGTACCAAAAAAGATGTGAAGGACAGAGTCAATGTAGTGGCAGGGGTCTACAGAACGGCAAAATACCTACCATCATTGCAATTCCACCAACAGACCGCACTCCACTACGTTCACCGACTCTTTCTAGATCTCGACTTAGGAGTTCATTTGCGTCTTCACTGGTTTGTTGAAATCTCCTAGCAGCGTCCATTCGTTTTCTATAAGCGCCTGCACTCCTATCAATCGAAGTAACGGATCCATATAAACTAGCGACAGCGTCATCCGAGGTTGCTATCAAATTTTCATCAATGTCTTTGCGTAAGTTTCCGCTATCATTAAGCCGGATGTTTGTGCTCTCTTCGTGAACAAGAACAAAATCAACCTCGGAAGATGTATCTTTATTTTTAACCAAAACGGTTTTCTTCAGCTCATCAATTGAGTTGGGTAGCTTTCCAGTCCTTCGGGACGTACGTCCAGTGGAGTTGGTGGAACCAGGGGTACTAGTGAATTGGGATAACGGCGATGACACTGCTGGTCGATGTAAATTCTTCTTCAATAGAGAGTAAGGGGTTTGTGAATCTGTTGTCGTTCGCCTCGCCGATTGTGCACTTCTTGATATGAACACTCCGTCGCCGGTACGTTGACGCTTGGGCGTAACGTCATCTTCTGGGGCAGTCTTCGTATCAGGGCTGCTGCGATTCCGATCAACCTCGCTATCGTCCGATATAGCTTTACGCTTCTTGCCTCGTTTGTTTTGGGTTCTGCTAGTGTTTTCGGACAGGCGGTCGAGATACTTCTTACAGACATCTTTGTATTTATTAATTGCCTTGGTGAGGATAGATAAAGTCACTTTGGCTTGATTTGCGATTTCTCTTCGATCAGCTCTTAACTATAGTATCGCAATATTAATCGTATAATGACCGTGATTCGATCATAAATTGGAAAAAATGCATAGGAGCAAGTGTAAATGATTGAGATCAGTTAGAAATGACAACAAAGATGAGTGTGCCGTATAATTACATACCCCCAAAGCATCAGCGCAAACAACAAAAGCGGCAGCTTTTATCTCATTCCCTTCATTCCCACCATTCAACTCTCTCCTAAACAAGTCCAACACCTCATGTACCGATCTTGACAACGCGATGTCGGCACCACTTTTTGCAATCAAAGAGTTCACATTGAACTCATTTGATAAATTCAATCTGGACTGCAATCTTGCTACAGCATCCTGATGAGACTTCGTTGTGGTAGAACATAGTTTTATCAGTTGGGAACGGCTAATATTGGTTTGTTTGCTATCAGTTGTTTGTGTTAGAGTTGACGTGAAGAATGCAGAGTCGTTAGTTGAACATGAGCATTCGAAAGAGCAAATAGAGTAATAAAAGGAATATATCGCTAAAGGTTCATTCAATTGAGCAATTCATACCAGGCTAAATCGATGCAAGCCGATTGAAGGGCACCATAGGGAAGATCTAATCTTTTGGCATGCGCCAGTCTTTCGTATTCCTTTGCCTTCTTAGCGACTGTATCTGACAGATCGAGCTTCAAAACAACTTGCTCAATAAGGGATTGCTGATTAGACGACATGCTTTGCTGGCAGCGACAAGGATTCTAAATGACGGCGTGAAAATCGGGTCTTGTCTCGAAGGCACGGTCAGGTAGAATAACGTTCGGGTCCCAGGAGTTCAAAGGCTAAGAGACGGCACCACTGAACAAGCTAATAACACACTTTACAATTAATATTCGCAATGTAATTCAAATTACAATCTGAAGGTTACAAATAACTGCGGTTGTGGGTTGTGACTTCACCTGATCAGGCCCGACATTCATTTATCTTTTAGTCGGAGGATGATAATTATTTTGCATCTTTCGCGTGCGACTTCAAGAACCGATATACTTAACTTAAATACACAATCATAATTTTATACATAATGGAGGCTTGAAACGACTAATCACTAAAATCTCAAGGCGCGGTGTTTTATATATGATGAACATATACAATATTTGAGTCAAGACACAGAGAATTCCCAAAGCGGACTTATTTACTGCATTTTTGGGAAGCTTCTTCCGTTCGCAGTTGGCAAATCTAAATCTTCGCTGAGCTGAGGGCGAGGCTGATCAAGTTTCTTGCCTATCGTATAATATCCCACCCGGCTGCAGTCAGCTTTACTAAAGGTCATTTTGATCTCGCCGTCGTTTACGTTGGCAATATGTCGAAATGCAGGCCGATATAGATCGAAATGGTTTTGCGGCAACTTACAGAAATTATGGGGCCCCTTAATTAGGTTGTTGGAATGTTCTACCGCACGCGTTTGGATGGGTAACTTACTGGTAACTTCATTTCTCACCTCACCGGGCCATTCCCAAATCTCTGCGCATGTAATCTCATAACACTGACCACATGTCGGTTATTTATGGCAAGAAGGTTCAGCCTTTGGATTGTCCGGATTCTTGGCACATTCCTCTCCCCCACTGTTGACCCACAACGGAGCATGATCAGACATCGCGGTGAACGCGCCGGCAGCGGCTTCCATGGGGAAATTAAGATCGGTCTTCTTCGCAGCCAATTCGTTCGAGTCAGGCCGGTTGTGACAAGCCAAAATATTTAACTCTTGAGGAGTGTAATTCTTCTCTGATAAACTGTACAGTTGTTACTTGATGAGCTTCACTCGTTGATCAATTGAACAGAGCAAGCAAACCTTGGGTAGAACGTTGCACTTCCTTGTCCCGGTAATAACGGAGTCGCGATGACAAGTGAGGCAATACATAGAATAGTAGCAACAATCAAGGATGTTTGAAAAATCATGCTACCTGTGATTTTTGCTTGTATGGAGTAAGACTATGTGGTAATTGAACCGAAACGACCACCCTTTTATAACTGGACAGAGAATTGCCAACACCGAGGTTTCTGCAAACATTAAGAGTAAACAGAAATTTATTCATTGCTTTTTAAATCAATGGGCTTGTATAATAATTATTATAATGGTGTAAACCGATCTTCTGGAGTTTGTTAATAAATAGTGCACCGTTATTACAGCAGCTTCAAGGAAGTCATTGAATATTGATTTTTCAATTGACACTGCAAGACAGAAATGACGAATGAAGTAAGCCCTGTGGTTGGAACACTTGTTCATGCCATATAACTTAAATTGTATTAATAATCCAATAGATAAGTCGCTGGATGTCAATAGACTTTTCTTGCAGAAAGGTAAGCGCAACGCTGACTTCGCATTTACGCGGTTGCGTTCTTGCAAGTGCTTCAATAATAGCTCCGAATTTTTCAGACAACCATTCATTGATGAAATAAGTATTAAAATCAAAGAACCAATATATTCCCTTGAATTACTGCATTAACTACAATTCGTGTTCAAATTATTTTAATTGTGTTAATCACCCGCATATTCATAATATTTCAACCGAATGCCACCCTTGTGTCAAGACTAAGAGGTTCGGCATCTTTTTATCCATGATGGCACTTGGGATTTCCGCTTTTCCAGAGCAATTTTGATTTTGAAAGCAGCATTGTTTAGGGCATAGATGTGGGTTGTTGAGTTTATTATTAAGTTATGGTAACTGAAGATTGGATGGATCTGAATGCACAGAGCACAAAAGGTAGGTTCATAAAATATATTGATAGTAGCCAAGTATACATATAAAATCATCATTGAAAATTCTTTCACTTTAAGAGCCTCGCCCTTTATCTAGTACAAAGTGGGAGATAATATTTAATACATATATACAATTCTTATATTGAAACTTAGGCAATGAGAATAGAGGTGACGACCTCAGAAGCACTTGGAGGCGGGTTCGCTCGTGTTGCTCCATTATCAGTCCAATAGCCCACTCTTTGGCAGTTGTCTAGCTTTTTAAACTTCATCCTGATCTGACCATCCCTGCGTTGTGCAATGTGATCGAACGCTGGCATGTATAAGTCAATATGATTTAGCTCCGGCTTGTTACAGAAATTTTGCTCTCGCTTCTCCACATTGATAGGATGAATTCCAGGGCAAGCTGTATCGAATAATTATAAAAAGAGTGTATTAGATTAATTGAAAAGTGAAGAGATTGTTACTGTGCAAGTACATAACAATTACTGTTTGCACTACAGGATGTAATGAAAAGCAATATGAAACCATAAACAGAATAGCAGTAAGAACACTATACCATCTAAAATTTTCACGACCACGGAGTTCCCAGGCTTACAAGTATTTTGATGTCCTGGCGCATCCGCTTCGTTCCATGCGAAATATCCGTCGCATTTTACCTCGAAACATTGGCCGCAGGTGACTTGGTCGAAACAGCTGGGGTTGTGGCCCGGATTTTCACGACATTGCGACCCTGTCTGCCAAATTGGTGAATGATCAGAGATCGCCCCGAATGCTCCAGCACTGCCATCTAAGGGGAATGAGATATTGTGAACAGTTGGATCTAATCTATGGTTCGGGTCCCTTTGTCGTGATATGCACGTTAACGTGTTCAAATCTTTCGGTGTATAGCTGAATTCGCCTCTTCGATGGGGTCTACTCAAATATATAATTTGATGTTATAGAGGAATGATGTGGACTTTAATATTAGGAAAAGTATAAAAATACAAACGCTGGGTAATATGTAGAGGTGCCATCTGCCCAATCACTCCATGGCGATGGAGTCGGAGTTGCGGTGATAAGTAAGGCAAGAGAAGATACGATTACGGTTTGGATCGATACTTGAGGATTCATTTTTGTTGCGCTTGTTGACTGGGTAAAGGAATGACTGTGTTGAGATGGGTTGGGCACAACTTCCCTTTTATAACTGGACAGAAAATTGGCAACACCAAGGTTTCTGCAGACGTTAATAATAGGCAGAAACTCATTCAATATACTTTCAAATCACTAGGCTTGTATGATAATTGCTACAAATCTGTATTCCCAGCTTCTGGAGTTTGTTAATCAATAGTGCACCGTTTATTCCAGCCGCTTCAAAATTGCACTTGTCATTCATTTTAAAATTGGCACACCAAGACAGAAATGACGAATGAAGTGAGCCCGCCCGTTGGAACACTCTTCCATTGAAATTTGGCTTAATAATCTAATTGATAAGCGACTGGAGTTCAATAGACTTTTCTTGCTGACAGGTAAGCGCAACGCAGTGACATTTACGCGGGTGCGTTCTTACAGCTTCATTAGCTCCGAAAATTTAAGATTACCATGTATTGATTGAATATGATTTTTAAGCAAGTGGAAATTGATTCCCTCGGGTTACTTCATCAAATACAATCGGTGTTCTAGTTATTCGTAATGCGGGGATGTTGATCACCCGCATGAGCCCAACCTAATTGGCCTCGCCACACTAGGAATAGACAATAGTTAATTTATAATTGCTGATTGAATAATCACACAGCTGGACGCACAGCCAACCGGGAAACCATCATAATGCCCATTTATAAATGCGAAAGCGACAAGATCGCTAGAAGGCATCGCCCTTACACAACCACAACGACAGGGTGGGTAATAGCATTGAACTGTGACAAGTTTGAAATAGCCTCCTGCAATCAGTCATTTTTCTAAGTTGCATTCCGATTGATTTCAAGTTAGCTGCACCGTTTTTGACGGGAGATATGGTGACTCACTTTCAGCGTAAGCATGAATTTAATATGAATCAGGGGGGAGGGTATCGGTATTGAATCATACACATATAAAAATATGCCCTCTTGAAGTGACATGATTTGGAGGCTCCAAACATCATAAGAAGATGCGATTAGAATGGACTGTGGAGCAGAAGCATTACAATGAGATTGCACCTTCGGTAAATTCGATTGATATGTCGGAGTCACAGAAGCACAAGGCTCTTGAGCTCAACAATTGGATGCAGCCCAATTTCAGCGAATGTGCATGAAACAACTCAAATAACTTAAAATAATACATAAATACTGAATTTCAAAAAATAAATATTCACAATTTATTGATTAATTAACTGAGGACAACAGTATCAACTTTGATTTATCAATCTATCAGTTCACAATCTGTTGATTTGACAGCCGTAGATTTAATGAGTAGGTGACATTTAGTTATGAATGGCCAATATTGTTGATTCATTTGCTGTAACCGGGGCGGAGTTGGGAGGTGTGATTGGAGAAAAGGCGCAGCGGAAGACTACCCGAGGAAAATTTATCAGACATGCTACTGCGAGAGGGCAAAAACAATCCAAAAGGGATTAAGACAAATTGATTACTTACCTACTCTATAATCTATTGAGGTGAACAAGGTCATGCTTAACAGAAGACATTAATTATGAATCCCATTCATATAGATATTGGCATTCTCCAATTTCGTCTTTATCCTTTTTGATTCTTTCGAATAGGCATAAACTTTGCCATCATGTTCAACATCAACCACTCCCGGTATCTTTTGAATTTCGGCGATTTTACTTCGAGGGACATCGGCACGGACGGCAGGTATAATGGTAAACGGTTCGTCCATTTTGACTCCTTCCATAGCCGAGAGGGAAGACATGACACTGGCTTTGACAGAAACATCACCAGCAGACTTGGGTTCGGCCCAGCTGATGATTACGGAGACTTTCTCTTCTGCTAGTGAATATATAGAAGATGGCCGAAACCATTAAAGGGGTTAGACAGAAAGCGGATGGAATCAAGAAGATGGATAGGCAGAGCATTATATTTACCATTGTAGACATCGGTTTGCTTTCCTGCAGCAGACATTAGCCACAGACTGAGCAGGGAGAATACTGTCAATAGGTTTCTCAACGATATCATGATTTCTTGTTGGTTTCTTTTTGCAATTGAGAATTGGCAGGTGAAAGGTCATTCCCCTTTCGCACCAATTGATGTAGCACGTGACTAAAACGTGATTTATGTACCTGTATCACGTGCTAATTTCCGGACTGTCGGTTCCGGCCTTACCATATGCGTTCCCTCAATCATTGATTCCACCGATTCACTCTTTCGTTTTTCAATTGCCTTCTTTGAATCATGGACAAATATCAAAAAATAGAAAAACTTGGTGAAGGTAATTTGCTGCTCTGTATTCATTCAGTCTTGGTTTTCACTATTGCGTTCTTGGAAACGACTGACGGTTGTCGTATGTAAAATGAAATACAGGAACCTATGGTATCGTGTATAAAGCCCAGAACAGGGAAACTCAAGATATTGTTGCATTGAAAAGGGTATTTTATTCATATAAATATGTCTTACGTCATTCTCCCTTTGTGGTCATACAAATGCTATATTTGAAACCAAAAGCCTTTGCAGTAGTGCTCTTTAGAGTGATGCACTAATTCAACTCAATCTTTTATAGATACGGCTGGATAATGAAGAAGAAGTATGGATTTGATTCTTTCTTTCCCAATTACTTGTCGTTGTTTCCGTTCAAGCTGCCAATTTGAACTCTTCACTTCCAATCGGTCCACCTAACCCTAAAATTTGCTTTGCCAATTATTAGGGAGTTCCATGTACAGCTATTCGAGAAATATCACTGTTAAAGGAACTCAAACATCCGAATATAGTCAGATTATACGACGTGCTGCATACTGATAAAAAGTTGACATTGGTTTTCGAATTCTTGGACTCTGATTTGAAAAAGTTTCTGGATGCATATGGCGGGGAATTGGACATGGGAACGGTTAAGGTATGGGAATCTTTATTATTTCCCTGGAATCTTCTCAGCAGAATATGCGACGAGTTTTGCTTGACGAATTGGTGAATTCATACGCATATCTCGAAGTTGTGCCATGGCTGACTCCTTCCTTCTTTTCCACAGAATTTGATGTTTCAACTTTTGAAAGGAATAGCTTACTGTCACGAGCATCGGGTCCTACATCGGGTAAATACTGTTTCTTCTGGTTTTGCTCTACGTTCGTAAGTCTCATTTCAAATATTTGAACGTTGCTAGGATTTGAAACCGCAAAATCTGCTGATTAACAAGGTAATTGAGCATTCCTCTATCATTCTTGTCAAGATATAAATTCCATACTGATATTGAAAATAAACTTAAAATTGTTGACAGAAAGGTGAACTTAAATTAGCAGATTTCGGTTTAGCCAGGGCTTTTGGCATTCCAGTCAGGAACTATAGTCACGAGGTAAGATTGTGTAAATCAAATCAGAGTTCTTCAAATCATCAATTCAAGTAACGTTTTCCTCATGAAGGTTGTCACTCTTTGGTATCGGCCGCCTGATGTGTTGATGGGCTCCAGACATTACAACACCTCAATAGATATCTGGTCTGCTGGGTGTATATTTGCAGGTCCGAACTTATCAGATCTATTCGTTTTTTACTTATCTGTCATTAACATAATTCTACATATACTGTCTCTTCTATTTCTCCAAACCATCATGAATTTCAGAAATGGCATCCGGTCACGCACTTTTTCCCGGCTCATCCGTCCGAGAGCAACTACATCTGATATTTAAATTACTTGGAACCCCTAACGAATCAACATGGTATCGAGTATCGGAATTACCAGATTATAAGCCTGATTTCCCTGTGTTTGAACGACAGGATTTAAAGACAAAAGTGCCGAAATTAGATGATCTCGGTGTAGATTTATTGAGCGTAAGTCTTACCTCTCAAATAAACCGAGAAAATGTTACTGATTCGTAAATCTTGTTGATTCTGCAAACAGAGGTTACTTGAATATCAACCAGAGAAGCGAATATCTGCCGAGGCGGCGCTACAACGTATGTTTCTGGATATATTGAATGCTGCTAATTTCCATGACTAACTATTTGTCTTTAAAACAATCTTATTCTTTCATCGCTCTTGCCTATTACCATTTTCTTATATCCATTTCAACTAAAAATAGACCCATACTTTGCTGCTCTGTAGACTAATAAGAGACAGACTTCTGTGAATCAACAGTAATTTATCAGTAGGATGCCTCAGTTGGATGTTGACGAACAAGGAGTTTAACATCTAAGACTTGCATGGCAAAAGTGTACTTGCGGATTGTAAATATAGCCCCGAATGATCGTTATCTCGCCTCCAGAAATAAAGTACTTTTACAAGCGACTTTACGAATTGCAAATACAATAGTTTGTGTCAATATATATGTTGAATTTGTTATCCACTGGAGAAATCCTGAAAAATTCATAGCATTGTTTGTGATTGCGTTCCTTCAATAACTGACACGGTCCAGATCTTAAGAGCGGAATGAACAATTCCTTCGTTCCAGCAGCGAACTCTGTTGGTCTTCACTTCTACATCATATCTATAGACGTCTAATATTAATAACTTTCATCTGCTCAATTGACATATTCAAAAACACAGCAATTTTGTCGAATTCAGTTCCATGCTGTCGACGGGTGTTTCTGGTTTGTCCTTTGTCTCTACGATGATTACTCTGGTACCCAAATCCCCTTTAACCGCTCTCCCTACGTCATCCCTTTACTATAGGTTTTTGTAAGTCGAATTACCTTAGTTTGGTGTTTATTCTGTATTGAACCTGATATATATTTGTTCTCTATGACATCTGTCTGCCTTCTAAACGATTAGATAACGCTCCTATCACGAAATCATTGATTTTTATTATTTCGTCAACGTCAGTCTTATCGTCGTTGTTGAAAATAAAGGGATGGTTTTGGGTTTACCTTCATCCTAGTTTACTTCGAGACTGGCAGGTGAGTGAATATATTCAATGGTTTTCTGCCATCTGTCGTTTCCTTTGTTTTTACATGCTGTTATCAAAACTCGGTTGACATCTTGTACGTTTGACCCGGTATAGTTTCATCGATTGATACTGTCTCCTTTGGTTTTTTCTACCTCGGGAGAATTGTTAGTTGGGGGAATACTATTTTATCATTTGCGGGTGTTGGAACGGATTTTTGGTAGTTCGAAATATGCGGTAAGTATTATCACTTTGAGTATTCAGGAATGAAATTGGATTTATCCGGGCTGACTGATAATCTATGGCAAAAGTCATTCTTATTTATTTCGACAGCTTTGTCATCTGCTCTGGAACTCGGGTTGATGGTCTTGTTGAGGAGATGGGGATTAAGTGAAGTTCCGTCGGGACCGTAAGTTTCTATTCTCGAGGCCATCGGACATTTTTCTTTCTGAAAACTCCGATTTCTAACTGCTAATATATAGATTCGCCACATTGGTATCAGCATTATACATATACGATCAACACATTCCAGAGCTCTACAAATTTCGAATACTAGGTATCACGCTGACCGACAAGTCATTTCTGTTTCTGTTTGCCATAAACGTAAGAACCATTGCTGCACTTTCTCTGCTTAAAGGTCACCTTTTAACTTTAATCCATTTCTGTTTCACGGTGTCCACAGCTTTTGTCGTTACACTCTCCACACACCATTATACCACTTATTTCAGGATTACTTTCAGCAAGTTTATACAAATCCGATATAACAAATTTCAAATCCTGGAGATTTCCAAACTGGATCATCCGAATCGCAAAATCATTTGAACCTTGGATCGGTAGTCAAACTCCACCTAGAAGGGGCGGTGACGTTGAAAGATTACCTCCGTCTCGTGCTGATAATAACGCTGGAACCGCAACATCAAGGTCAAGTGGTACTAGTACTGGAGTTTCTTCGGGATCCTCAGTTACCCAACGATCCAGTGGCAGTGGAGCTGCAAATGGAAGTGGTAATGGTGCTGGGGTTGTCTCGCCTGTTGAAATTAATGAAGAGTCGGTATCAATGTTGGTGAATATGGGGTTTGATAGAGCAAGAGTAATAGAATGTTTAAATAGGGTGAATGGAGATGTGGAAAGAGCAGTGGGGATGTTAGTGGAGTAAACAGCTCGGATGATCTAGTCAATGAAAACGTTTTATTATACCCTTGTACCTCTGGATATTATATTCAAAGATGCCCAAAGCCAATCAATCTAGAGCAGAATGGAATACAATCCTGTAGACATTTATGCACTCAGGATAAGTCACGTCACGGAAGACAACACACATATTAGTCTTTATCATGGTACTTTATTTCAAAAACAGTAACGGTATTTATAATCCTATGCGACTCGAACTATAACTAATATACCGCAATCCTAACGCCAACAACAAACAGCAGATAGATAACATCCTATAATTAATTAAATCAATACAAAATATTGGCACTTATTCGTGACCAACGTCAATGTATCTCATAAAATCTGCAAACCAAACTACTCATTGATAATAAAATCACTACCAAAAACTGCACAGAATCATTTAAATCGGCATTCCACCAAACCTGTCGCCAATTTTCTCTAAAACTTTAATAACAATTTCCTCCCCTATTTCAGTCCAATCTTCAATCTCATCCAGCACATGTTGTAACCACTTATCTTCATTCTTCTTCTGCTTTTCATCTACCTTCAACCCTGTGACATCAATTTCTGTAATTTTAGCGCCCACGTCCATCGTCCATCGTAATCCTACTTCCCAGTTATCGCGATAATCGATACGGTAGACTGCCGGATCTCTGATTTCGGATTCAAGTGATTCGGGTAGAGTGGTGCGAGATATCGAAAGAAGGAATTCGATAAATTTTAAACCGTTGTGGAGGTCTTTCAAAGTCGTGATGCGGTGTGTGGATGGAAGGTAAGTGTTGACGTAAGTGATATAAGGTGTGCGCTATGCGAGAAAGCAAGAGATCAGTTAGAGTGAACAAAATGTGTGGACATAAATTAGAAGGATAAAAACCATAAAAGGATTTGCTGCTTTCTGGGGTTGAATGCGACTTGTGACACTGGCTCCTCTATCACTCTCCCCATCAAAATATCTTGCGCCATCTCGTCGATGTTCGTTTTCCCACCTCGCCCCTCGTCCGTTATCATATTCATTATCGTCAACCTCAGAATCCGTGACATCTCCCCACATGTTTCGTATCCGGTCGCTTGGATAGTTCTGATTTCTATCCATACCGACCCGGTAGTCACTCATTTTGGTGCCATCGCTGTCAAGCCTTCGATCCCGTCCGCTACCTGGCGTAGGTGTCTTGGATCTGAATAGCTGCTCTTTTGGAATGGCCGGTGGGGGATATCGATCGGAGTGGTCATCACTTTCGACGTGACTTGATCTCCAAACGTTGGCAGGTAATGACGGTCGTCTATCCATATTCGCCACAACGGTATCTTGACTAGGGCGAGAATTGCTGCTTCTGCCTGTGCCGCCAGATCCATTCGAACCAACACCACTGTCGTTATCGAGCCATTCCTTCGCAATCTTTCCCAGTTCGGTTTCTTGCATTGCTAAAAATTCGACCCCACGCACTCGTATGGTATCTTTAATCATATTCACTTCTGCCGGAGATTTGATGATTTCAACAACACCGCCGCAGTCTTCTTTAGATTTTTCGTGACCGGCATGTATGATGGACGCCTTCGTCAGAGCACGCAGGAAATTCTTGTATACTTTAGAATCATCCGTGTAGAAGTAGAAAATACGAGGAGGTAACGATGATGACCTTGCAGGAAGAACCAATCTGAAAGCCTGCTTGTTTGCGCGGAGGGCGTTGTCAGGGGACACATTGAAGCCGGAGTTTAGGCGAAGGTAATGTATACATTTAGAATGCTGAAGAGTTGACAAAGAAAGTGTTAATAGAGTTTAGGGTAATGGAAATAAATATAATAATTGTTCACCTTAGCGTCTTTAAACCAATATAAAATGCCGTCTTTCAAAACAATCCAACGTTTCTTCCAGACACCGTCTTTCCGCCGAGGGTCGAAAAGACCAGTCGTATCCTGCAAAGTCTTGAGGTAACCATCAGCTTCTGGCGACTTGATATCGTGCGCGGTCACATTTTTTAGAACACTGTCTGATATTATGGGCCGGTTGGTGCTGGTTTCCGCTCCTGTGAGGGGTGAAACGTATGGCGTTGTCTTGGACTTCACTGGAGACTCGGGTGTGGGTGGAAAATTTGAAGAATATGGCGATATGGGCTTGGTATCAGCAGAATGAAAAGATCTAGCGGTCGGCGAAAGTGGTATGCGGGTTTGGCTGGGCGATAACGGAGGAGTTGGTATTTTAAGCAAATCCGAAGGTCTATTGATGGGCGCCAATTTCGAATTTTTGGACAACAATTCCTGATATTCTTGAACCGGCACGGGCAAAGGTGGCGCATCGGCATCTCCGACAGATGGTCGCCTGCCAGAATACGAACTAGTATCAGGATTAGAGATAGTAGAGCGTGGATAGCTAGAAGTCGAGTAATGGCTGGAGTGGGCAGACGAACGCCCGCTTATTCGACCATCGTCCGACGGCGGAAGGATGCCATATTCTTCTTTTAAATTCATAATGGCATTCATAATCTGAATACGTTTCCCCAAGGCAGAAATATCCAATTCTTTTAAGGTGGACAACGATAAATCCAACAAAACATCTCCAGATATCTCATTTTCTTCGAATGATTTTGAGTAATTGCCGAAATTGACAGTGGACAACCAATCAGCAACCTCCTCCACTGTCCATGTTTCCGGTTGACGAGAACGATATGTGGGTGATGATAATTTCGACGGAACTTCTTGTTTCGACGATACTGCAATTTTAGAGCTACTGTTTGAAACTTTGAAAGCCGGTTTGGTTTCCGGCTCAGGTTCCCTGGACTGAGACCCTTTCCACAGCAATGGAATGGAGTCTGGTGATTGTCCGTTTCTGTTAGAAGCAGTAGAATGCTCGGACTTCTGTGACTGTAGTTGCGTTGAAGTTTTGAAAATTGATTTTCGGAGGTCAGTCATCAAACTTTCAAAGTGCTCCAGTGCGTCGATGGATTGTACAGAATTACGATGTTCGGGATGTTTGGTTTTTGTCTGAGGAGAGCGGACGGATTGACTCTCGGGTGCGGTATCATTAAGAGGGATAGTATCTGGTTCCTTTTGAGGCACCTTTGATGGGGACTGTGGTGGCCGCTCTGATACAAAGTTGGCAGGAAATAACCCTATTTGACCGTCTCGAGTTCGACCCTAGGTATATAGCCCACATAATTTTCAGTCAGTGTAATCCTCTACATAAGCAACACTACAACTGCAATCACAGACTCCATTAAGATATATATGCAAGAAAAGAACGATATAATAGTTTTTGGGCCCCAAATGTTGAAGCAGGGTCCGAAGGCTTGGATAATCTATGAAGAAAACTCACCATCCACCATCCGTCGTTATATTCCTCATCCTTTTCCAACACTACAATTTCATCACCGACTTTGAAAGTGACTTCATCTTCATCCTCAGCCTAAAAGAAAGAACGGACAGCAGCTGTCAGCTTGATGGTTCCCACGATAGTCCAATTGATGCTGAAATGAAAGCATGGCGAAGGGACAGAATACGAACGTTAAAATCGTGCAGAGCGTATACGACAGGATAGTCAGACATTCTCAACTGACAAAATTCAGATTATAAACGGGATAGGCAAGCTTTATATATACACAAAAATACTATTCAGGAAAAGAGGGTAGTGGTGCGAACGAAGCCTGTTGGCGGAGCGGACTGAGTTTAAGATTTGTTTACTTGGTTGCCCGAGAGCTTCTTTGATTTCGGTTCGTCTTTATAAAATTATATCTGGTGTCAAGATAAATGGAAGTGGGAGATGAATTGAAGAGGAGGGGGAGGGAAAAAATATCTGTTGCCAAACGTCTGAATATCTGTCCGACTCCATTCTCTCCCCGCTCTGTGTTACATATCCAGACCAATCACTACAAAGCCCATTCTTCCCTCTGCACGCGGATGGAAGGGATATATCTGGAGAATATTGTCAGACTCGGTCATACCCATAACCATATCCACGGAGCGAGATGGCACAAATCTTATCATTTTCCGCTAATACATTCCGCAATCATTAGTAGCTGTTGTTAGTGGCATGTCGTGTATTTGCAAAACGATTGTCAGCGCAATGTTCTGCGGTCACAATCTCCAGCCAAAATAACATAAATACTTGAACTATTCATCTCAATTTATTCTGTGACTGCTTTGTCTGAAATCACTAAACTGAATCGGGGATGATAAAACATCCCGAGAGCATTTCTGCTTTTATTGAACAACCAGGAAACTGCGCTCAGGTGAAGATACTTCCTCTTCGGATGTAACAGATTTTTATCAAGTGTATTAAAAATCAGTAAGATCAATATACTGAATTCAACTTGCTCAAGCATGTGCCTTGGTTGACCGTGACCAAAAGTGATAAGAAGCAAGACAAATATTGGATACTCGGTAAGGACTCGCATCTCATAGACGAAATGGACTCCAGCTAGCACCCTCGAATGATTTCTTCTTCTTCTCAGATTAGGTAGAGATATAATCCCACATCAACGAGTTGATAAGAAAATATCTACAATATACTGAGTGAGAGTACTAGAGACTGTTGTGCAGTTCTGTGCCTATATAATCAACGAAAGTGTGACATGTGATCAGTTGTCATAGAAACATGAATGGGGATGTTGTTCCGCTGACAGTGCGCAAAGAATTACAAATAAAGTAGCGCATTGATAACTGGACGATCTTTGTATTAGAGCATACTTTCTTTCAGCTAATTTCATAGATATCATCTAATTCAGTTTAAAAACTGTATGTACCAGATAATAGTATTTCAAATGCATGACAATCTCGCCTATATTTAAGCATACTGCACAATATCCTTTGAATTAACGATACTTAAAAGTAGAAATGTCTTTCTCCAAGCTTGACTAGTTTGGATTCTTCCAGTCCGGCTCAAAAAATCGAGGATTCAACCATTTTCGAATCAGTAGTAGATTCTGTCAAGGTGATCTGATTGCAATTCTTAGGGTTCACTTTGATTTGGACGGTAGATACTGCTGTTTTAAGCGGACCAGCGATATAGTCGAAATCCGTTAATAATTGCGTTGCAAAAGTTGGATCTGCTTCAGGGTACTTGGCTCCTCCAGTTTTCGTTTTGCCAAACCACGGAGTGTCAGGATCTGGAGCACCCAAATCATTGCGCAACCCCTGCCAGGGATAGACTTTTCCCTTCATAGTTTGGATTGAGGGGATCCAGACGATCGAAATTATTGGTTGAGAACCATCGTTTTCTGCGGCTTTGTTGGCATAAATGGTGGCGACTTCTCGGTTAATTGTAGTGTAGAAACCTGTGGTTAGACAATAAATACGTATTCATTAGACTATGTCTTCCCTACTCATTTAATAAAGAACGTTAACTAACCTGGTCCAAATTGCTCATTCTCAATCGCATCGGCAGTTATTACCGCTTCCCTACATCGAACACCCTCGGCTTTTATACTATCAAAGCGCTTCCGCGAAGTTCCATGAAATCCAATGAGCTTGATACTTCACCAGCGACCAAACAAGATCACCAATAGTAGAGCCCACGCTGTGTGCTGGGTTGGGCTGGGCAGAAACCCCGGTTTGTTTGGGACAAGGTCCCTGCGTATCATTCTTGTACCAACACAAATCAAATAACTCGTATCCGGCCCCATGTAAAAAGCCCCATTGTTGTGAAAACGGCAGTTCTGCAGGGACGGTGATGCCTAGACTCAGGCATCCTATTCTATCACTATAAAAATAAATTGTCGAATTAGAAGGGTTTCTCAACTTAATTCCACAAGAACCACACTTACGATTTTCCTCCGAGGTCTTGGGCCGCGAAAGCGACTACTTTGCTTGGAGTCGGTAAGCTTGGGCTGGTTTGACCACAGGTGTTGAAAAGTGGAACAGATACAACGCCGACTGGTCGAGTATCAATTTCTTTCCCATTCAATGTGCCAACTACTCGGGCGGCCAATTCTGCCTTTCCGCTGAAGCAACCGCTTGCTTCCTGACTAGACGCGGTTCCTTGTCCATTGACCGTAACGCTACCGTCGGCTTGCACACCAACGGTGATTTGATATCTTCCCTGCAGTGCATCAATTCCAAACTTGGCGGCTGGAAGAATATGAAACCCAAGTTCGCCAGTCACCAGTAAGCTGTTCGTTACTTGAGTTTTCAATGTTGGTTTGTCCGCAATCGCCTTGTTTTCGTTTTTATCGACATTTTCCCCCGCAATCCCAACATAAAAATCCTTCTGTGGAATTGGCATGGTGACGCCCGCGTTAATATTCCCGACTGCTTGGAGATCTGCAACTGCGAGGAGATCAATTGCTAACTCGGGGCCAATATTCACGATTCCTTCCACTATGCAGATGAAACCAATTATTAGAGACAACTTCAGATACAAGCAAAACAAAATTACGCACCTCCAAAACCCGGAATTCCAATAGGCGGCAACCTGACTGTCTTGGTCGCTTGAAGCATAAGATTTGCTGTGAGGTCAGCAGATAGTTCTGCCTTCCCGCTAGATTTTACATATATATACGCTTCTTTAATGTCAAAAGGAACCAGGGTACCGACGATTTTAATACCTGGAGATTGCCGCAATATCTTCTGTCAGTATACGTCGCTATATTTAAGAGTTCAATATCTATGGAAGCAAAGGCGAAAACATTACCAAACACCAAATCAAGGCATACGTCGGTATCAACGGTCAATTTAAGATTGGCCGCTGCGACCACCGACGTGCCGGAAGAAGAGCATGTCCCCCCTGCAACAGTCTTATCTAAAACCGTTGTCCTTCATTTAAAGCAACCACCCTGAGCCGATGACTTATCAACGTCTACCTTTCTAATTGAATCAACCCAGTTCTTGAACTTGTCGCGTATGTCGCTGAAAAATCCGTTTCGCGCACCCGTCATTAATTGAACTAAGTTTGCTTGATCTTTCGTAGCTGCCAGACCAGGCGCCGTGAAAAATGAATCATGATTTGTATAGTCCATGGTCATAGCGATGGGTGGGGCGTTGGGTGCGCTCGTTATTTGTTTGAAGTCGCTATCCAGTGCTACAGTTCCGTCATTCGTGTTGTGAGGGGTAGACACTCGCATAATCCTAATATTTCGTGATTTATCTCCTTCGCATGGAACCATAATAATAGTGCCGGGCTTTTGCAGCTTGTTGCATTCAGATTGACTCGCAGCATTACACACAATTGAAGTTTGTGCAGCTTTATTTCTACATGGTGGCAGCTGTCTGACTGTAACTCCTGGTTGGGTGGCGTCAAATAGTTGGGCGGCCGGGCCACTGACTAAAAATCTCGCTTTGGTATTAACTGTCGTGTTGCCGGTACCCGATGTGGGATTTTTATCGGAAGGTGGAGATTTGAACTGAAAAGGCTCTTTATAGGTAACGGGAATTTCAAAGAACAGATTCTTCTGCCCTTGTCCGGGCTCTTTAATTACCGAAGGGTTAGTTGGAGCGTTCGCTGCCATGACAGTATGCCGTGCCGGTGCTGATATGCTATCCACCATCGAGCCTAGTAAGATACCATATATGGCTACGCAGAAGGAAGTTAATATGAGTTTCCGCAATGATGATAAATCCAGAATAACCTACCAAACTGACACAACTGCACGAATATACTATTGCAACCTTGTGAGTGAGTTCTTGTTGTCATTCTATTGACAAACAATGTGATATGATAATGAAATCAAAGACGTTTCAGGTCAAACTTTGTGCACGATACTCTATGTTATTGTCTAGTGAGTATTTTCTTGCTTAGCTGGTTCAGAGTTCCCCCGGCTATTTTATACCTATCGCCGGCCTTGTCGATGAAATTTACTTATTCAGCTTAAATTCGGCAGAACTTTCTTCTAGTAATTTAACATTAAACTTTGGCTATTAATATAGCTGTATTGTATTCACATAAATTGTGCGTTTCCTTTGATCTGATAGGTGCTGAGTTCGTCATTCCTAGCATAGCGTGATTAATAACATTAGCCACATTATTGGTTACATTCCTGAATTCTTGATTGTCAACGCTATGCGCAAATCAATTTTGATACTCACTAGAGAATTTATCCGGTGCCTCAGGGAATTCCGGAGACAACTTAAAATAGCTTGACCAGCTTGCTCTTGTTTAAGCCGCATGACATTGTCCGTCCAAAGCACGGACACGAATTAGCTTTTTCGGTAGGAACTCCAGACAATCGGTAATCTGTTCTGTCATTAATGTCTCGGCTTGTGCACAAATGATGCTATGGAAGTGGATACCTGAAAATCAATTGATCTATATTTACTCATATCCATATTTTGGCTAAATGTATTTATAACTCGAGTTTTAATTCTCGCTCGATTTCGCTGAATGCTTTACTGATCAGCAATTTGAATCATACAATAACTGAATGATATATTCGGATACACAGCCATTTATTGATTCATAAATCACGAAAATTTGTTAGTTTTATTTACAATCTCGTACGCTCATATATGAAAATGCTTTCGCGTGTGGCATTCACTTGACTACAGAAATTTGTAATCGAGTCATTTCGAATATTATCGCATTACATGTTTCATTCTTAAAGGGCAAATGTGATATCGGACCAGCCAGTTGTTCACCTGTGGGTGATAAATAATGTGCTTTTAACTACAAATTCAAAACATGGACTTGGACTATGAGAGCCTTTGAAGTTTGAACATTTGGCCCGTCTTCGTACATTTCTCTAACACAATGTAGGAGGATACTAAAACGACGTATAATGCTAAAACTCTACATTTCCTTCATCTGCCTGTCCATATTAAAAAATTGGTGGTGAAGAAACCTGCTGTAAGCGGATCTGCTATATAGTAAAAATCAACGAGCAACCGGGCGGCATAGGTCGGTCCGCTTCTGGAAATAAGCTCGTTTCTTCTACCTTCCCAAACCATGGCAAGTCAAGATCGAGAGCACCCAATTCATTCTTTGTCCCGCGTCGGATATAATTTTTACGTCCAAAGTTTTATTGGAGGGCATTCACGCAACGGCAATGACGGGTTCGGAACAGTCATGGGAATCTTGCAGAATGGTGGTATTAATACATATCACGTGTAATGACTGTAGTATATATACATCTTGGATAGTTCACGACAAGATATTTCTGACTTATCGTATTATATGGTTATTGCCTCTCGAGGTACTATCGCTGGGGTTATATTTTGTATGGATACCACAACAGGAACCACCTCGTTTTACTGCCATATCGGCGAATATTTTCGCGGCTTTCCAACTGACTGGTGGAATCCTGAAATTGATGGTGGGTTAATCAGTGCCACCACCGTTTAAATGCCTTCTTCTCCGCTTAGGTAAAATATAGTCTCATATCAATGAGTTGAAAAGAAAATAACTTAGTTTTTGCGGAAAAAATTGTAAATGAAAAACAGCATAGCCGGCTAGGCAATCTCTGTTTTCGAGCATGTTTCTATTACGGATTTACGTCCAATTCCATATATATCAGCTAATTCAATGAATAAACTATACATCCGAGATGATAGTATTTCAAATGCATGACAATCTCGCCTATATTTATACATACTGTACAATATCTCATGAATTAATGATACTTAAAAAGTAGATAGTTTTTCCTCCAAGTTGGACTAGTTTGGTTTCAACCAGTCTGGTTGGAAAAATCGAGGAGTCAACCATTTG
>JAHLJZ010000146.1:0-28168 GCA_025602915.1 Paraphysoderma sedebokerense
ACAAAACCCATACTCAAATTCAGCAAAGATATTCATTTATTCAAAATTCAAATCTCAACTCGAGAACCCAAAAGAAATCAACAAACAAAAAGACCATAACCCCCAAATTCCCAACAAAACCTCAAACCTCAGATCCCAAATCCCAAAACCAAGGACTCAAAAGAAACCAGAAGAAGAACGTTAACAAAGATATAAAAATAAACATATACAAACCAACACCACCTCTTTTCCCCAAAAATTTGATCAATGGTGTATGTTTCCTCACGAATTGTGAAAACTGTGTCGACATGGTCGAAGTCATTCCTCTCTCTTGAACTTTATAAATCCGTTCGAAAAAGGTAGTGCAGGACTGTACCGGATAACGAATGCCGATAGGAAAAGAAAGTTGGCAGAAGAGACGGAGAGAGGGAGAGGGATAAAATTGATGGACGAGAGGGAACGAGTTGTGTGGCCACGGTCTGCGGGTGGGTAAACGCCAGATCAAATTAAAAAAAAAACTCTCGTCGGATGAAGAGGTTTGGAATTTGGATGTGGCGGGTTGAAAAGTTGATTTTGTGTCGCCGCGAAGGGTAAATAAAATTCATCAAACGACACCTGAAAATTACAATACTATATTTTGTATTTGTATACTTATGTGAGTGAATTTAATGCAAGATTGTAGTTAAAGGTAAAAAGTGACAGCCTGCGCGAGGTATAGATATGTTGAAAATTGTTGAAGAGGAGAATGACGATTTTGATTATGTCGGGTTTATTGAAGGAGTTTGAAAAATCTATTTACACAGAAAGAAAGCTAAAACTTCAAACGGATACAAAAGAAAGAGAAACTAGACGTTGATTTTCAAAATCACAAACGAGTCCGGCCATTACACTTCATCAAGATAAACAATATAGGAAGCCAAGAAGCAAAGAGATGTGCTTAATAGGGTACTAACAACCACCAATGGAATCACCATTTAACATTGACACCCATCGGCCAAACTATCTTTATCGCCGACATTTTTCTTCAACCCCCCCGTCGAATCATTCAAACTATACGACCCAATTTTACCTCTCCCAAAGATCCATTGTCCGAGAAAACTACCGACCAAGACGCAAAGTACCCAACCGACGTTATAACTCATGACGATCAACATGACGATGAAACCAAACATGACTTCGACGGTTGCCAGTAGACTTCTCAAAACGTGGAACTTTTCGCGAGACCACCATTGACGGATAGATTCGACGGTGGTGGTGGGTTGTTTGGAGAGTGATTTTGCGATTTCGACACGATCGGTGAAATAAGAGTTGAGTTTAATTCGGAGGGCTTGAATAGCGTAGTAGATTAGTGTGAATGCGACGATAAAGAAACAAACGAGGACGTAAACGGCTGTAGAACGGGGAACGAATTCACGGAACAAGAAAATATCGGCTTCGGATTGATGAAAGTACATTCTCATGGGTGGGAGGGCTTCCCAGTCACCCAAGACTGAATCGGTGGGCGTAGTGGTTGATGGGTTGGTACCGGTTGAAGTGGCAGCTGCGAGGGCTTCTCTTTGACACATTTCGGGCAAGACGTTGACAGAGTCGGGGTAGGCGGTACACATGCGAGCCCAGGTGCGACAGTTGGACATTTCGGGCATGGCGATACAGAGTTTAGAGTAGACTTGGAGGGAGGGGCAGTCGGATAAAGGAGATGCGGTTGTGACCGAGAAATTGGGTGGTTTGGGACACAATTCGCAACCAGGCTAAACATCCGACGAATCGATCAATCAGGAACAAATTAACAAAACAACAAACAGAAAAGTCATTATTAGCAACTGGCTTTCTAAAAAAGGACTTGTACCAACAAAACACCCACAAAAATCAACAAAGTCAACTCAAAAAATCAACCTACCATACTATGACTTCCACAAATTCTAAACACATGGTCCTGCACTCTAGACGAATTCACCCACTCTGGCCAACTAGGGAACTCTGAACACTTTAACCCAGCGACGTTACACCCATTTGACGATGCGGTTGAAGATTTCCAATCGTTACAGACCGAGGCCGTGACATTGTCGATTGAGCAGAGAGAGTTGAGAATGGAGAGGGGGTGACAAAAGTTGCCGGATTGTTGTTTAGATTGGCAGAGTTGGTGGAGGTTGCAGGAGGCCAAGGGTTTGGAGGACGGGAGGTTACAGAATTCGGAGAGGGAGGTGAGGAGGGCGGGTTGGGTGGATTGGGCCGAGACTGCGGAGAGGAGGAGGGGGAGGATGAGAAGGAGGGAGAGTGAGAGAGAGGGTAAGAGTGGAGACCGCATTCTTCAGTGATTGTGTGCTTTGTCTGTGTGTATGCGGTGGGGTGCAGAGTGTATGCGGGAATAAAGTAAAAAAAAATGCCGCAAATTAGAACAAGTGGAAATAATTGGGCAAGTAAGACTGGAGAGGGAAAATGCCAAATGCGGGATTTTTAAGCACCCGTTCACCCGTTCACTGCCTCCCTCTTGTGTTCACACTGTGTTCACCCATGATTGGCTGGTGAATGGGTGAACGGGTGGTCATTGGCTCACACTACAATCACGAGCAATCACGCCATTCACTCGTTGAGTTTGTTCACTCTGTGTTCACATGACTAATCACTCATTCACCTCATCTGCACACGCGACGCACACTGATTCCACTGATCCACTCGAGTCCAAATACTTTACTTGACTAATAAAACACGCACCACATTACCTTACTCACCACACTAGCACAAATTGAATGCCCACCATTCATCACCATTGTGACAAATTAGTGAAGCATCTACTCAATGTGTCATCTTCCCTCTCGTGACGCATACCAGTCAAGCTAAATAAATACATCAAATCAACAGTTCAACACTCTGATTTAGTATTCGACAGGTCTAGTCATCATGTCGTGACAAAAATTGTTCTTTTTTCAATCCTTTATTTTTCATTTTTTAATGTTTCGCAATCATTTTTCGCCACTTATTAAACACTAAACACTATTTCGATATACTACAGTTATAAAATTTTGCGCCAAACTAATCCCAAATGGAATTTCCAAGCCTCTCGTTCCCCTTCCTTTTTTCCCTTTCCACCGTTTTTTGTCGCGCAAAAATTGAAATTATGTAACAATATATGCGTCTATAACCATTGTAATGACTATACTAAAAAAAGAAGAAAAACGATGTAATGAATTAACTTTTTTTCCGTTTCCCATAATGAATGCCCATGTGATATAAATATACAATGCCGATCAAAAAAAAAATTTCAAGGACAAAGGGGTTGAGCCGTTGAGGTGATGATGAATGAAGTAAGTGAAAAGCGTTTGTGCGTGTGACGGATGAAAAAAAAGAGTTTCTAGATGACGTGTGGAGATGGATGATGATGGGAGTTTTTTTATTTGTTGGGAGAGTAAATGGCAAAAGCGTAAATAGCACCAGCCAAACCACCGGCGGCGGGTAACGTCAATATCCAAGAAAAGAATGCCGTGAAAAGTGTTTTCCAATGTAACGCTTTTGTTGTTCCGTTGCAGAGACCGACGGCGGCAGTGGCACCAACTAAACAGTGTGTCGTGGAAACGGGAATACCAATCTTGGAGGCAGTCAATACTGTCAGCGAGGTACCAAGTTCCATAGAGAAACCACGGGTCGGAGAATGATAGGTAATATGGTTTCTAAAGGTAGGTGTAAAAAGAGAAAATAAGTCAACAGGAACACATCGACCGTCCGGGAATCAAAATCAAAGAATACAAACCCCAAACTCCTCATAACGTGATAACCATAAGTAATCAAACCAATATCAATAGCAAGACCGCCATAGGCCAAAATCCAAATAGGTACAGGCACCTTGTTGGCGCTTTCTGGCCAATCTCCGTTTTCGTAAATAAACCAGATGGTAGACAAGGGTCCGACAGCGTTGGCGACATCGTTTGAACCGTGAGCAAAAGAGGCACACATGGCAGTGAAAACTTGCAAGAAAGAATAGAGTTGTTCGGTGCGGGAATCATAACGAGGAGCAGCATCGTGAACTTCTTTTAAATCGTTAGCTTCAAAATTGACAACGTCGACATTGACACCCTTGGTAGCGGCGGCTTTGAATTTTCCAAATAAACTCTTTTTCTTGGGTTCTTCAACAACAACGGGAGCTTCTTCGTCGACAACTTTCTTTTCAAGATCAATTTCTTCATCGTTGCTAATGGTGCTGGAGGAAGCAGTGTTTGTACGTTGAGGGCGAGGTCCAACCCAAGGAACGTATAATAAATGCCAGACTCGGAGATCTTCTCCGTTTTCAATCTGTCGGGCGATCCAGGGACGGTAAAAGAAGTATGCCCACAATCCGACAAGAGCGGAGGCGCCAAAGGAAGATCCGAAAACGACTCCCAAGTCAATGCTCTTTGAGGTTTTACCAGATTTGAAGACAATGTAGAAAATGTTGATGGCGAAAGTGATAAAGAAGTAGACAGGGATAGCTTTCTTGGCTCGTTCATAACTGTTGCCGCTGAGAAGGATGAGATATTTGGTTGAGAGGAAAATGGAGGCGGCGACGAGACCAGATACAACTGGAGAAATGACTGAAGAACGAATGCAGTGTGTTAGCCGACAAGAGTCCTACTTATTTACTGCTTTGGACGAGTCGCAAGAAAATCAACTTACTCCATGAAGTGACTATGAAGGCGACACCTTTATCGGTATAACCCCATTTCAATGCATCACCACCAAAAGCGACAAGGACAGTACCGGCAATCGCACCGACAATGGAGTGAGTCGTCGAGACGGGCCATCCTTTGGATGATGCAAAGATTGTCCAGACAGCAGACCCAATCAAGGCACACACCATAGCCAGCATGAGCACTGTGATCATCGGGGCAAAAAAAGGGCATACAATTGTCAGTTGATAATTCTTTAGAGGGGAGTACACTCTCTAGGAAACCTTGTACACATACATTCTGGCTGTTTGGCAAAGACTGTGGCATTGACGATTCCTCTGACGGCTTCGGAAGTACCGGCGCCCAAGAGGAAAGCGCCCAAGAATTCAGTAAAGACGGCAATGAGACAGGCTTGTTTCAAGGTCAAAGATCGGGAGCCGACTGAAGTAGCGAAGGAATTAGCGACATCGTTTGCACCGATACCGAAGGCGTCGGCAAACGCACTAGAAAAAAGAGAAGGTTCTGAGGGTGAGTGTCTCTGGTAAGAGTGCGGGGACCCAAGGGAGTGGGACAGTGGAACTACACGTACACGATGAAGCCAATGACAGTGAGCCAGAGGTAATCGTGGGGCTGCATTGTAGTGAGTGAGGGGAATGAGGTGAGGGTGACGGAAGGGAAGGGATGAGGAGAGGGAGGGAGGGCAGGGTTCTTATGGGTTCTTGAATGAAAAAAAAAGAGGGAATGGAAATTTAGGCAAATGCAGCGTAAAAAGTGAAAAACGTTTTCTTGTTCAAAGGGAACACGTTTTGCAGTGACGCGTCCGACTCCAGCCAATCACATGAATCTGCCAAACAATCCATTTCACCTGAAATTGGCAACTGCGGCTATTTGCCTCATTCACTCCACTCGCCGGGATTCCCTACTGATTCCCTAATCCCCACTGATTCCCTTTCGCACAATGCGTTGCCTCCACGGTGAACCAACTGCTGCACCACCGGTGAACCATCAGTGAACCACTTGTACCAAAGGATGCCTCACTCGAAACGTTTCTCTCCGCTCGGAAAGCAATAGGCATAATCCCCCCCACGCTCTCCTTGATGATGATGGGCAAAAAGCACATAAACCTGGATTTCTGAAAAATACTTGCCATCCACCTTGCCATCAGCTCACCATCCAACACGTTTTGGAACTGTTTGCATTGTCTCTTTTTCTCTCTCTCGAACCACTCTTTCGTAACACTTGAAACTGGAGTCTGGAGTCTGCACCTGAAATTTGGGACAGTGTGGCACACCGCAGAAACCGGAGATAATCTATGAAATCAGAATGGAAGATCAATCTCCGGATTCATCTGTTACCAGAAACCGGAGCATATGACGCAATGCAAAATAAACAGTGTTTTGCACAATAGTTAGAGTGACGTGGGTAGTTGTGGACTTGAATTCAAAGATTTTAATTCATAGACGCGATTCGTCATTCACTTAGCATCAAATGGAAGCTCGAATACACTGTTGATAACACTATCATACACAAATATCCCTCTTGATCTTCAACATCACAGAACGTTTATCATGAAAGCATACAGAGATCAGATCTAATATTCCATGTTGCGAGGTCACAGAAATGTTACCGTCGCCAGGACCCAAACGTTTGTCTGCCGAGTCGCCGACTGAGGTGATACAGTGGTGATACTTTTATTCACTTCCATATGGTACATTTAAGACATTGATTTAGCCGATATCCGAGATTCAATCGGTTTAAATTGCCAATATTGAATTTGCCCGGCGTAACGCCGTTTACAACGAGTCCGAGATTCCGAGGTGTTGTACTTGTCGCCCTTTTCTGATCCGAGTCTAGATATGAGTTGATATTAGATAGTTCCACAGACAACGCGATGAGGGAAAAGTAAAAAAGAGTTCCAACCTCTCGATTCCGTGGTGGGCTTAAAAGACAGAGGGACTTCAATCGTGGGGTTCAAGATACACAAGGAGTGTCTTGTCAATTTTGTACTTTCTATTGTCTATCGATCTTTTATGAAAGGATCGAAATGCTATCATTTGAAAATATCGGGGGAGCCACTTAAATCCATTAGATTGACAATGGTCTTGTGCATTTTAGAGAATTGCGTCAAAGTTGCCAATCCATGCTATGGCTATATAGACAGGGCTTTGTATTTAGTTGCACGGATTCAAATGGTTGCGTCCATGTAATATCTATGCGGAAAGGCCTGAGCAATTCCAAGTTGATTTTTCCGGTAACTTGAATATAAATTGTATCACCATTACTACTATTTTAATTTCATGCCCTGTCTTGAATCACAGAGAGTAAGAAATTTAAAAAACCGATTAGATTTATATATTGATTATAAGAAAGCGTTCCCTATGAATGTTCGGTTCGCCTGGCTCTGTTCAAACTCCCTCTACCGTCCGTCGTAGTCTCATCACTGATACTGCCGATACCTTAACTTATATACATACCCTTTAATATACACTCCAACGATGCTGCGAAAACCCCCAGCACCGACATCCACAACCTCCACCCCTCCACCCCGTCGCACACCCGCAACCGCCATCGCAGAAGCCTCAGACCTCGCCATCGCCAGACTCGTCGACCTCTTCAAACACCCCGACGATTTAAACGTCAAACTAGACACTCTCAAGAAGAAATTCACGGAAGAAAAAAATTCAATCGATGCTCAATTAAAAGCCGGGACGCAAACGCAGTTGGACGATTGTCAGAATGGGTTGAACAACCTCGTCAACACAAAGACAGAGTTGGACGTGATCAGGAAAAACTTTACAACGATTGATTCCCTGAGTAAAAGTAGTTTGAATATGATTCCTGGATTTTCAAAAATTAAATTGGTATGTTTTCACTGGCTTTGTGGGAGGGTTTACTGTACATTTGGTTTTGTCTAGAATCAGGAAACTAGACACGCAGTTTTGTTTGGGAAATATGTATCTATTTTCCGCTCAACAGTATTAACATCTTCAATTTGATATTCTATTATTCAACCACTCAACAAAGGTCTCACGAGCTCACCAAAATTTTGTGCGAACAAGAGAAACGGTCATCAAGTTCCAAGAATTGAACGACCGTGTCGAAAAGTTACGTTCCACGCTCGAAGTCCACCGAAAAGACCTTCTCGGACCGGCAGAAGACATATTATTTATGCACTACGAGTTATCTAGACTCGAAGAATTCCGAGACAGCACGATGAGTCAAGTTCGGAATTCCAACGACGACGTCGTGAATACGCTTCGTGTGTATTTTCGACGACTGGATGAACTCTCTGATCGGTTCACCAAGTACATTTGGGATCTGGCTAATCACACGTTGGATTTGTTGCGGAATAATCAAGGGTCAGTGTTAGTCAGGCTTGTAAAAATTATCGAGTTCGAAGAAAAAGCAGACGAAGTCGCCCATGCCGCTGATCAAGCTAGAAATAGTAACCCCGAGTTGGCAGAGTTGGCGGATAAAAACGGTAGTAGAATCAAACTGTTGCAAGGTAGTCCAAGACTGATAAAGAGTTACCGAAGTCAATTTTTTGATGTGTTGCATGAAAGTATCACGGAACGAATAGAGGGTTTGTTCCCTCAATTTAAGAGCGATATTCCAAAGTTACTCCAAGAAGTTCGGAGTCTTGTTCTCGAAGATTTAACCCTCGTTTATGACGAACTCGTACCCCGGTTTCCCAAGAAATACAAAATTTTCCCATTCTACGTCCTCGAATATCATCGCCATGTGTACGATTTATTAAACAAATCTATCCTAGAGAATTTGGAAACCGGAACTATTCTTCATATTCTGCGATGGACAAGAGACTATTATGAAGATATGAATAAAAAGTTGGGTATCACGGAAGAACTATTGGAACCAAAATTATTAGACGGTCAAGAACAAGTGTTGGTGGATGATTATCTTAAATTGATCAAACAGAAATTAGACGAGTGGATGACCAATTTGTTAGCCGCCGAAACCAAAGATTTTCGAAACAGAGAAAATCCACCAGAATCCGATTCCAACGGTATCTACGCACTCTCGGCTCCCGTCATTATGTTCAACATGATCAACCAACAAATCGATGTGGCGGCTGAATCATCGCGAGGGAGGCTACTCTTTGATGTTGTTGTAGAATGTCAAAAGATATTGGAAGTGTATCAAAAACATATGACCGAGGTGTTGAATTCTGAATACGGAAAGTATATTTCCGATCGAGACCACTGTCCCGGCGGTATAATCGAGTACACGGTCGCTTTGGCGAACGATAACCTTCAATGTTCCGAGTTTACGGAAGCGTTGATAAAACGAATGGACAATGAAGCAGACACGTATTATCGACCTCAAATTTCCAACGAGTTGAACCGCTCTTTAGATGGGTTTATGAAACTCGCTAAACACGCTTGTACCGTTTTAACCGATTTCTTTTTCAACGACGTGAAACCCGCTTTTAACGCCTTTTACACCAACTCTTGGTACGAGAATGATCTCATGCAAGATATCATCGCTACATTAAACGATTACTTTACCGACTACCAATCCCATTTACAAGAATATTTATTCTCAAAAGTCACCACGGACGTGATGGACAGATTTTTAGTTTCCTACATTGAAGCCTTCCGCAACAAAAGCAGCAGTGGGGCTAAATTTCGTATCCCGATATGCTACGATAAAATGAAAAAACAACTCAACGACGTGATTTCTTTCTTTTCAATCTACAAGTCTCCAAAACGAGTAGAAAAACATTTCGACATCATCGATAAACTCGTCACTTTTATTTGTTCCTCCAAGAAAATGGCGTTCCTGGATTTCTATGCCCTTTGGAAATGTTATAACGATGTACCCTTGAATTTTATTGAAGAGGTATTGGTCAAACGAGACGATATGGAGAAAAATAGTTTGAGAGAGATTATGGAGAGTATTAAGAATAAAGCGAAAGAGGGTAGTCCACCGGAAAGTCAAAAGAGCGTGTTTACAAAGATGATTGAGTCGGGTGCTAAATTCTAGGGCGAAGGAATCTCTGACAAAGGCGAATCCTTTTGATTCTTTTGGTTTCGACCTGCTTGTATTTATACATTCTATATATAAATTTTCTTGTTTAAAACTGTAAATGAATTGTGTGCGTCAAGTTTGGTGTTACATGAAGTATTACTACTCTCGATCCGTTGATTTCTATAATCAATGTATTCCGTGCGACCATTCACTGTGATTTTAGAATCAATTTTAGAAACAATTTTTTAGAGATGTTCGGAAATGAGACCCTGGTGAGTGGTGACTGCTATTGTGTATCCGGTGATCATTTAAACTCGAAATTTCCGATCCAAAATCAAAGAAGTTCAAGTTCGAGGTTTTGTTCTGTTTTGGCGGGACTTTTAAACTGCCATTTGACTTCATGTTTTTATACGCTTATGTAACACATTCAATCAACGAAATAAGGGGGGAAATATAAAAAGAGGCAACTAAATTATTTAAGAATCTAAATCAAATCATTCAATCTGTAAACCCTACGATGACCTTTCTCTCTCATTGCCCTCGCTCTGTTCCATATTTTCGTCCCTTCCTCCACCACCCCCGACCAGTCCTTCGATCCAGTCCAGTTTTATTTCAAGGTACCCGACAAAAATGGACTCTCTCAACATCAACAGATACAAATTTACCAACCGCATTATCAACCGCTTTGCGAAACCTTCAATCTAAAATTTCGGTCAACTCGGTACCCACCACCACCTCCTCGTCTTCTTCTTCTTCGTCTTCTGAGCCGGTTTATGTAGCGTTGTTGTCACCTCGTTTTAGTCAGAACGAGTATACCCGATTTCCTGATTTGTTTGAAGAGTATCGTTCTTTAATGAAGTTACCGAAGGGGAAGGTAATAGGCGGTATCGTAGATTCTATAACATACCACGAAACGGTACAAACGTTAAATCATGGGACGAAATTGAAATTACAAAAAGTACATTCTGAATCTGAATCTAAATCTAAATCTGGAACTGGATTTGAAGGTGAAAGTGAATCGGTAAAGTCGCTTGCGATTGCGATGTTTTCCCCGAATCGTGAAAAAGGTCAGGAAGTCACGGTTTTTAGAGCTGAAAATGAGAGAGTCGGGGGAGTAAGTGTTGGGCGGTGGTTTAATTTAGGGGAATTAAGGAATCGAAGGAATTCGGTGAGTGAAAATCTAGAAAATGAGTTTACTAGTATCTCGAGACCAAAAGAGGGGAAGGTACCGCTTGAATTGGAAAATTTGAGGTAAGGGATGGTTTTTTGAATTTGGATTTTAGTTGAGTTATTTATTTAATTTTTCTGTGAATTGGTAGGTCAAAGGGTAGAAATGTTGGCTCTATTTTCATGTTATCCGATTCAACTCCAAACGAGATACTTGAACCTATTGACTCTAATTTTCCCGGTGCAACCAAGGTAAAGTACAAAATCATACATTGAACTTACTAATATCCTACATCTGCCTCAAAATTCTAACTATTGCGATATATTGTATTCTAGTTTGGTCTTATCTCTTCACAAACTCCTTTCGTGACGGGATTACCGTATACAATGTACTTGAATGACTCGATTGTTCAAGATGGAATGATTGGGTTCGCGGTTTCGGAAAATAAGTGTGGGAAGGAAAAGGAAACCGTTCAGACAGATGTATCCTACGATTCTTTAACACCGTTGAGTAAATCATTCGAGATAACAGGGTACATACCTTTCCTTTATTTCCCGGTTTTATTTTTTTTGCATTTGGAATTTCTGTAACCGTTCCAATATTGTTTTTTTATTGATTGTGATCGGGTTGATAGGTGTAAGGGCAATATTATATTGTCGTTGGACGATTCGAATGCTACAAAGTTACTGTTAGATTCTATCAACACCAAGATGACGACAATCACAAAAGAAGATGAATTTTATTTAAGCGTGTCAAAGAAGTCTGACAAAGTAAGTTGAATCTTTCTTTTTTCTCTTTTCATTTACAATACATTTGTTTCGATCATCAGTGTTACTTTTTTTCTTTTTGTATTTCTCACATACTCTTCTACCACTGTAGATCGACACGGATCATCTTCCACTTTCCTTCTCTCATTCACGAAATTTACTCACCGTCTCTAAAATCACGGCTGGTGATCCGTCCAGAGGATTTCTGAGTATAGATTATACAGGTGACTTAGAGGTTGGTATGTCCGTCCTATTCTGGAAACGGGACCCACAGAATCCACCTCCAATCCGCAACGAAACGAGCAAACAGAATGGAAGTTTACTAAGTGTGACTGTTTTGGATGAAAATCATGAAATGAACGGAAACGATGCACGGGATAGTAAACCGAATAGAGGAAAAGATGGGGGGCTTGAGTTGGGAAGTTTAGGCGGGTTTTTGGTATCCGTTGATAGTGTTGGAGACAAAGGTAAAAAGAAGGAAACTAAAATTGTAAAAGTGGTTGGAAGTTATGGGTTTATGACTGTACCTTGAGTTGTCTCATAATGATTTCGGTGTTGCCGGAGTGTGTATTTATTCGAATCATGACGATAATTTGAAGAAAATAGAGAAGTTTAAATATTTCCGACGAAATAACAACATTAAAGAAAATCGACTATATTACTCGAAATCGACTTTCAATCACTGAAACCCGTTCCATCCATTTTCACAAACCATCATCTTGTTTCATTCGTCGAAACACCAGAAAGAAATACAAAATAACCCTAAACCGTTAAATCTATTCTTACTTGGTTTCTTCTTCTTCCTTTACAATTCCTTCCTTTTTCAACAACTCTTCCAATGACCCATCTTTATGCATGTTCAATAAAATGTCGCAACCGCCGATAAAGTTTCCGTTAATATAGATTTGAGGAATCGTTGGCCAAGAACTGTATAAGACAGCGAATAGAATGTTAAAGATTGTAATGTTAGGATTGAGAGTATGGATAATTGAAAGTGTTGCAGAACAGGTGAGAAGTCAAACCTGAATTCTTTGATTCCACTTCGAATTTCTTCGTCTTCAAGGACATTAACAGTTTTCATGTCTTCGACTCCTAATTCAGCATAATTAATCAAAAACAAAAGTCAGTATACAATTTAGCCGAGTTTGCCCGAAATAATTTTGGTTCATCCCAAATCGATCTATGAGCCACAAGGAGTAAAGGACATGTCCGTTAGGGTTGAATGAATTAAGTTAGAAATTTACCTTGAACTTGTAGAATTTGGACCGCTGCTCGACTGAATCCACACTGTGGTATGAAATTAAATAAACGATGGAAAAGTTTGCCGATTAGTCATTAGCATTTTTTGAATGAATCATTTCATCAGAGGGTCGAATGCAAGAAATTCAGTGAAATATATATTAAAGTACATGTTATATGAAAGGGAGGCACAAACCATAGGAGCATCTTGAGTACCCTTCATGAATAGACAGACTTTATTCTTTTTGATTGTCTATAATCGAGGTAATTCAACGGATCGATCATTCAGATGGACCGGGTTAAAAATCACAGCAAAAGTGTAAGGAGGTAACAATCGTAGCGATTTTCAGTACCCAAGATCATGACCAAAAGAAAAGAAAGTAATCAGTAAGTTGTTGTTTTGAATCTGGATTCCTTCAATGATTATTCAAACAGACATACATCTTGGATCAATGATTTGGTTTTTGTGGACAAGAGTCTAGCGAGAAGGGCGGATTGAGTGAGGCCGATGGAGGGAATTGGTTTCGCAGCTCTGAATAACAGGGACGAGGTCGATTGTCGGAGTAAGAAAGCCATTCTCTTGATTTCCAAAATTGTCGGAGATGTAAAATGTGAATTGTGGATGTAAAATACGAAGGGAATAAAATTTTCCAGCTGTGGAATAAAAAGAGAATGGAATGCGCGGACAAAGAAAATTCACTCGCTGCAATTAAATTACATCAATTTATCTTTTACTTGACACACAGAATAAATTATTATATTGTATCGACGTATTACGATATGGATAATTAAATGTAATAATTTATTGGTAGGATTTTGATGTTCGTAGTGCAGAATTGCAAATACTTCACCATCAATCCTTAAATCACAGCTGCTAGAAATGGCGATATGTCTTAACGATAATCAATAAAATCTTTATAATGCAGCCATATTTGCTGCCCAAGGATTAGAGTGATTTAACTCATCTATATGTATAATTTTTCCCGAATATTGCATTGTACCACCTCCCGTGCGTTGGATGAGGATAAACAAAACAATCACAACCACTGCAAACTTTCCACTCTCTTTCAGACACATTTATTTCTCATAAGTCACAGTAAAACTTGACAACAAAGCGGACTGCTGCTGTATCATTTGGCTACCGACACTGCATTATTTTTATCTCCTGGCACTCTCACACGCCGTTAACAGAACACCATCTTCTCTTAACCCGAATTTGTTGGTGATCAACTGATGCGGTGGGAATAGCTATCTTTGAAAAGACAGCTACTCTTGTGCCGCTTATTCTTATCATGACAATTGAACATCCCGATAAAAAACCTCTTGTCTCGACTACTTCCGCTTCTGCTTCACCAAACGCTGAAAGACCGACTTTAAAACGATCAAGACAACCATCTTCTAACTCTGAAACAAATTCACCAGAGAAACAGCGCCAATTTCTTTCATTTGAATCGAACGATACTTCCTCTCTTCTTCCGCTTTCCCCAATGACTGCATCTCATTCTCAAGAAAACCGCGAGAACGGCCTTCCGACATACCAGGAAGCAACAAGTCCAGAACTTCCCCCGTTGTCTAAACAATTGGAAATCATCAGCAATGCAAAGAATGAAAGTATGACGTTGGGAGATACTTGGTATCTGATTTCCACCAAATGGTTGAATGCCTTCACCACATATTGTGAAAAGCCGGGAAAGTGCCCTCCCCCTGGCCCCGTTGACAATTCAGATCTATTGGAAGGAGATTCGTCAGAGGAATTAAGAACTGAGCCAATGGAATTAATGAGTGGGATGGATTATGAAGTACTGCCCAAGTCCGCTTATGAGAACCTCGTGCAATGGTAAGTTGATTGTACAAACTGAATCGCTGACTTGTTTTGTATCAGACACACAAATCTTACTGTATGATTGCCTTGTCCGTTAGGTTTGGGGCGAAAACGAATCCTATTGGTCGTACCGTTGTTTCTAAAGGTTCCAGTACTTGGGCAGATGAATTGACAGTCGAAACATATCCTTGCCGATTCACCATTCTCCCGCTCTCGTCGGAAACATTCTCTTCAATTCCTTCTACTCTGACGTCGTCTTCATCGTTTTCCGCTTCCTCCGCATCACCTATAGAGTCAAGTGTCACACTCAATATCAGCAGGTATTCAACTCTTCTGCAACTGAAAGAGAAAATCTGTTCTCTTTTCGAGGACGCGCGATTTCCCAACAATGATGACGTACGTGTATGGACACTTGAAGGCATCCCTTCTGGCACCATTGATTCGAATCACCTGAGTAGTATTGTGGTTCCAATGAAAGAAGTCGAAAGATGGGAAGCCATGACGATTGATGCTGCCGGTTTTGCGTCGTATAAATTTTTGGCCATCGAAAAACGACAAAATGGATCATGGATGACTGATTTCGTTCAAAACCAATCGTCTCATGGATTCTCAACCATCTCTTCTTCTTCTTTCCGAAGTCAGTCAGCAAATGTCAGTCCAATTGCATCTCCTTCACTCAGCAGTCCGTCACAGTCCCAAACCCGAAATACTCCACTATTACTTTTACCACCTCCATCACCCGCTGAACATGAACTCAATGATTCCAATGAAACGCAAATCAAGACAGGCCAGTTTAATAGTTCGTTCGGTACATCCTTCTCCAATGCGTATTCAACACCCCAACGAACCCCTGGATTGACCGGATTAAATAATTTGGGCAATACTTGTTTCATGAACAGTGCTTTACAAGTCTGTATCCTCGATTTTTCAGTTTCAGAACTCGCTACTGACATTACTGCCAACAGTGTCTTTCAAATACAGCCGTCCTTACTTTGGACTACTTTCTGAAGGGTCATTATAAGCACGAATTAAATCGAGATAATCCTTTGGGGATGAAAGGAGAAGTTGCGGAAGCTTACGGAGCACTCCTGGAGAAGATGTGGACCGGAGAACCTCAATCGTCGGATGCGAGTTCGAGTTTCGGCTATGGCAAAGGTGCTGTTGCGCCGAGAGAGTTCAAGGTGATTTCTGATTTCATACGCATCTATTTAATTTGTTTCTTTTCTCTAATATTTCATTTTGCGGAATTAGTTTGTAATATCGCGATTCGCCCCACAATTTACTGGTTACAGTCAACATGATTCACAAGAGTTATTGGCTTTCTTGCTCGACGGTCTACACGAAGATTTAAATCGAATTCTTAAAAAACCGTATGTCGAAATTCCAGACTCAAATGGTCGTCCTGATGAAGTCGTCGCAGCAGAACAGTGGGCGGCATACCGCAAACGAAATGATTCTGTTATTGTTGATTTGTTTCAAGGTCAATATAAGAGTAAGCTTATCTGGTAATTACGTTTTTCTTTAAATTCTCTTTGTTAATAGAAGCGTAACAGGAACTCTTGGTCAAATTTTAGTCCCGAATGCAATCGTGTCAGCGTCACGTTTGATCCTTTCATGTATCTTACCTTGCCAATTCCATTCAAAAGAATGACAAAAATCAAACTTACTTTCGTGCCCTTGGACACTTCTAAACGTCCGGTAAAGATTGATCTAAGTATATCCAAGGACTCCACGATAAAAATGATGAAAACCGAAATTGCCAAAACTTTTGGTATAGAGGATGTTAATAAGGTTTAACTTTTTATTCAGGGCTCTCAAATGATCAGTAATTGACGCAATCCCTATTTTAGATTTTCATTGCAGAAGTTTTTCAAAGCGCTATATACAAGTTTTTCGATTACTCTGATAAAGTTGGCGAAATTTTAGCCAATGATGATATTTATGCGTACGTTTCCGCGTTGTGTCGCTACTATATCATTATGCTTATTTTTTTTTCATAGGTGGGAACTTTCAGTACCCGATGTACCAATACCCAACCGATATACCCGGACCAAAGCGACACCTCCTCCATTTTTACCAGTTGTTGTTCAATGCGCCGACTTTGAGCGGCAGAAATCTGATTTTGGAGTTCCTTTGGTCATTTGTATCCCCTCCTCTCCTGACGTTTTATTCGAGGACTCCAATGAAAACGAAGATAGTTCAAAGTTGACACCAAAAGAAAGCTTTTACCGAAGAAGAGTGTGGAGGGCTTACATTTTGCGAGAAATAATGAGAGCATTAAAACGATATACCACATTTGATTTCGGAAATGTAGATTTCGATCATTTTGGAGTGAATACTCAGCAGGCAGCAACAAGCCGCACAAGTGCTGCTAGTCCCAAGCCCGATGCCCCCTCATCATCATCCGATGAAGATATGACTGACGCTGAAATTGATTCATTATCAAAAGAAATTGAAACCAATCTATCTTCGGAAACCGGAAGTTCCACAGATCCGTCTAAGACTTCATGTTCAACCTCTCCATCGAAAAGCGAGAAGTCTCCGAATGACGCCTCAGCCTCAACTGCAGATGAGCAACCTTATCCCGATCCTTGTGCCCAGATCAAATATCTTCCGTGGCTGCAAATTAAAGTTTTTGAAAGGGAGAAATCTACAGAATGGAAATTTTTGGGTAAAACGGATGTAATTCGACCTGGAGAAGTTATGAAAGTCTGCTGGCATCAAGATATAAGAGATATAGTATTTGGCGGTTCTGGAGAGGAAAGCGATCTAGGAACGTACACCTGGAAAGACGATCCCGAGGAATACAAGGTCACAAAAGGGAAGGAAATGTGGAAGGTAGGCGAAGAGAATTATTTTTCAGCTCTTCTGTTTTTTCTCCTGGGCATATAGCTAAGGTATTAATGTTTATGTTCCGAATGATCTAGCTGGTCGACGAGTACAATCCGCCCGAAACCACAGAAGACGACGAAAGCAGCAAACCTCTCAATATTTTCACCTGTCTCGAAGAATTTGTGCGACCTGAACAATTAGGCGAATCTGACCCATGGTACTGCTCCAATTGTCAAAAGCACCAGCAAGCGGAAAAGAAATTTGATTTATGGCGGTTACCGGATGTTTTGGTGGTTCATTTGAAGAGGTTCAGTCATAATCGTACATTCAGAGATAAAATCGATGCGCTTGTGGATTTCGAATTGGAAGGTTTGGATTTGGAGAAATGGGTTATTGGTCCAAAGACAGAAGACGATCACAATGATGTGGATGGAGATGTTGAGATGGATGGTGGAAATGAATTTGTGATGGTTGATGATGACGAAAATAAGGGACCCAAGAAAAAGTCTTTTGTGTACGATTTATATGCTGTTAGTAATCATTTTGGTGGGCTTGGTGGTGGGCATTGTAAGTTTTGTTATTCTTTGCTTTCCCACTTTCTTTACTGGTTGATGATGCTGTTACTAATCTTTTTGTTTAGATACTGCATACGCCAAAAACCCGATCGACAACAGATGGTACGATTTTGACGACTCTTCGGTACAACCAATATCAGAATCTAAAGTCAAATCTCCTGCCGCGTATCTGCTCTTTTATCGTCGACGCGGAGCCAAAGTACCGTCGATTCCGACACCTAGCCCCGAGAAATTGTCGGAATTGGAAAGCGAAGCGGAAGCACGGATTGTCCCAGCTTCGCCAACCGCATCTGACATTCCGTTTTCTTTACATTTAACGACTAATCCTGGCACACCTAAATTTGGGCCCGTGGAGTCCGAAAAGGTTCCATCCTTGTTGGATGATTTGAAAGAATTGGGCAGTCCTTCCAACCCATCATTTCCTGCGTTGGTTGACTACCCAATGTCTGAAGAAAATTCGTCAAATGCCAGTACTGAAATGAAATCGAATGGATGGGAAAAACTGAACGCTCCAAGTCCGTTAAGTGGTGCCACGGCTGGCCCTAATGTTGAAAGTGCAAGTGATGGCGAAAGTCAGGAGAGTGGTGCGAACGGATGGAATGTCAAGTCACCTGGTTGGGATTGGGGTAGTTAAATACAGACGAAAGTAGTTGCTATAATCAATCAAATGCTCGAACGCAGTATCAAGCGTCATCTGTATGTTATGGTAGGATCAATATTGCTTGAAGTCATCGGAAATACCCTTACTTTCATGAATGGTCTTCGTGGGTTCTATGTTTATGTTTGAGCTACATGTGTTATTAGACAGTTTTCTATCTTTTAACATCTTAATCGTGTAATATTGTATCAACTGTATAATGACTGTACGGTTGTTTCAGGAATTTTAAATGCCCCAAATTGTTTAATTTTTAACCTGTCTCCATGATAACAACCAAGCATCGCAGCAGTGGAATGTCGTGCAAAGAGCTCTTGCGAAGTTTTATATTGAAGACTCTCGCCTCAGGGGCTGGCGGATATCTCAAGAGTATACTTTTCCAGCGACAGTTCAGTTGTCGCTATTATACAATATACCATCCCACACATGTCATGGCATTGTCTACTGACAGTTTCACACATTCAATATTTTATTCATATTGGTATATTCTGAAAATCAATAATCGAAATGAAAGTACCCGCGATTGTCACAAGTGTAAGATAACGTTTCCACGCTAAAACTACGGTATCATCATTGACGATTAAGTTCTTCAATTCGGCTTGAAGGTCAGCCGATTCCATCTCTGTCAGTGGAAGTTCACAGTTCATGATAATCCCTGTTAATTTTCGCTTCTTCCACTCCAGGATCCGGATATTGATTTGCCGTGCAATCAAGAGTTGTACGACTACAATCGCGGTGATTGTTGAAGCCGTTATCGGTCCTGTGCTCCATATTCGGGCACCATGCGTATAATAATTGTCAAGCAATGCTGTCATTCCAATGATGACGATGGCGATAATGCGGGAAGAGTAATTGAGCTTCGACCTGACAGTTTGATTTTTCAATTCCTCAATGATACGGCTAAATAGATTGGCCAGATCGGGATTCGGTTTTGCATTAACAGAATATATCCAAGCTCGATTCATGATTGAGAAAATAACATCATCTATAAATCCGCCGTCCTATGTCAAAGCCAGATAAAAGTGTTAGTCGTAACTTTTTCATTTGACCTGTCACAGCTATTGACATTTTTCCACTGTACCTTCAGGATAACGAAGCCAAAATTGAGACTCAGCAATGTAATGGTTAAAGGGATATCCCTGGATGTGATTAATCCAATTGCTACCACGAAATCCTCGATGTAACGCCAAAGAAAACTATGATGTAGAAAATGACCATCGTCGAAAGCAAATGCACTGAAGATTTCCATCACGAAGCTTGCCACGCACACCCAGCCTCGAAAAAATAGTTTAAGGAGTAAATTCTCTATGTATGGCACTTCTTTTGCATGCTTCCTGTAGTAAGCTAAGCACTCTTGAAGCGGAGATTTGGAAAAAAGGCACAGAGTATTTACATAAAGTTGTAACAGAACAGAGAGGATGACTGTGCAAATACCCCATGCCATCATGTAATGGAAATTAGCCTTGAATGGGTGAACTCGTCCTTCTGTGCTTTCTTTGGCTTCAGAAACTTGTGGTAGCGTTGGTACTGAAGTAGATAGAGACACTGTTGGTGCCCGCCTCAAGTCTCTGTATGAAAAATATATGCAAATTGACAGCAACACGTAAGTGACTGGAATACCATATGATGGTGAATTCAACAGGTACCAAACTGATACATTGAATAATGTCGTTATAGCGACAAAATAACCGAATGGCGTAAATCTGGAAAAATTCTGATATCTTTTTTGCGTATTCTTTAGTACTTTGTATTCTGCCATTGATGGTTTATTCGAGATGTCCCAAGTATCCGCCTTATCATTTTGACTTCGAGAATGAGTTACGACGGCTGCGCGATATCGACATAGCCACGGATAAATAAGTAGCAATATAGCAAACCCGAAGCGTGCATAATTCTTGTAAAGTTCAGTATTGCTTGCTGAAATTACAATATAAGTATTAAAGCAAAGGCTGTATAATGCCGTCGACAAGATGAGACTGGTCGTGAACCAATCTTTCAAATGAAATATTTGCGGAAAATTCCAAATGAACGGTTGCAATTGAAGAACGGTAATGACTACACTTGCAATTGCATGATACAAAATGAAGCGTACTATGAGCGCTATCGTTGGAGGTGTTTCAATTTTTGTTGTATATTCTGCATAAAAACGGAGAGTGGTAGATACGAGCAGTCCAATGGGAATTGCCAAAAAGAGGGCATTAAGGCTATCGTATCGGGTGAGCATAATAACTCAGCGAATTGCTTTTAATTTGCCATTGCTTTGAAAATGTTTGAATACGTATGTATTTAAATTCAATTATGGCAGGCAGGAAAACAAGAAATTGCTTTATGGCGACGGCAGTGGTCGGACAGCCAAGGGCCCGTCTGGGCAAAACGAATTTGACTTCGGTAACAACTTTGGAAGACATTTAATGGAATTTAGAAGAATGGACTGACCAGGATCTGTCCTAAGAGTGTGGATTCCTTATCTTCCAACACTCCCCTTGAAGCCACACTATGTCACGTGCTCCAAGTCATCTGACCAATCTCATTTTCAAGGCTTCCATTGTGCCTGCACACTAGCCACTAGGGCTCATAACCTAATGGAATTTAGAAGAATGGACTGACCAGGATCTGTCCTAAGAGTGTGGATTCCTTATCTTCCAACAATCTAACAACATTTGTATTTCTTGTCATTCACAGTTTAGTTGCATGAGGACATATCTGGGTGATATTAACAAATATTACAATATGACGAATGCCCATACCGCGGAACTTCGCGTCCTGTTGTTTAAAGTTGCACGAAATGCTTTCAGAAGGAGCTGCCGGTTTAGAATTGCTGCTTTTCCCCAACTGATGCCAAAGTTCAGATTTCTCACTATTCTCTGGTATGTATTGATAATGTAAAAGGAAAACCATCCAATATTGCATATCCCATTCCTCGACATCAGACTAAACCTCAGCAAACTTTAGTCGGGATCCATGAGCTAAGTGCTCTTTTATGTTATCGACTGTTATCTATACCTGATTTTAGTCTTTGAAGCACCGTTAACCAGTGGATGCACTATGCGATCGCCGGCTGTCACAGGTCGCACAACACTGACCATATTGGATCCCAAGTTGAAAGCACCCTAAATGACTCGCTCTTAATGTATCAGCATTAGGTAACAGTTACTATAAATCTGTTCTCGTTGCACAAAACGAATTCGTAAGAAAAGATCGTAGCAGCTGACGAGCCCGAGTACTACAGGCAAAATAGCTCTCAATCTAATCATATACAACAGCTGACAAACTTAGATCTTGATTCATGCATTTTGATTCAAAAAAAGCCAGCATGCAAGAACGCAACCGGAAAATATTGACTCCATCTTGACAAACTGAATCCTTGAATGATTTCCCAATAGTTTAAATTCTTACGAAAGACAGAAGATTTGTATGCCATTCAAACAACCACATCGGAAGGACCGAATATTTCACGTATGTATTTCAAAATTGTTTCAGATCTGACGGTACACGGATCTAATATATTGCTGCGAATTTATCTTCCCGGCATCTAAGGTACTGTTTATTCACAGAACTGAATTTTGGTCTTAGGCCCATACAACCGGTAATGCCGTATTGGCTAATTTTGGGAATCAAAATACAAACCACTGTAGTACCGTAACCATAGCATACAAAATACACTTGTTTATCCTATTTTGGTCGTCTCGCCAATGCATCTAAACAGGTATGTTCTGTATATCTACAGTTGCGATTAAGGTTCCTGCGATGGTGACAAGACTAAGATAACCTCTCCACTCAAAGACGATCTTCTCATTATCGACGATTAGGCTCCTTAATTCTGATATGACTTTAGCCACTTCCATCTCATTGAATGGAAATGGAGAGCTCATTATGATTTCAGTGAATTTTTGCTTCTTCCACTCCAGGATCCGGATATTTATTTGCCGTGCAATCAAGAGTTGTACGACCACAATTGAGGTGATGGTTGAAGCTGTTATCGGCCCCGTGCTCCATATTCGGGCACCGTGTGTATAATAATTATCAAGGAGTGCTGTGATTCCAATGATGACGATAGCGATGATACGGGAAGAGTAATTGAGCTTCGACCTGACGGTCTGATTTCGTAATTCCTCAATTATGCGCTCAAATAGATTCGGCAAATCTTGATTTGATTTTGCATTGATAGTATACATCCAAGTACGGTTCATCATAGAGAATATAACATCATCGACGAATCCTCCGTCCTTGAAATTGACAAGATATTTAAATAGCGATTAGTCCCAGCTCGATTTAAATGTATCGTATCGGTTGTTGAAGTTTGGCACCGTACCTTCAGAATTACGAAACAAAAGTTGAGACTCAGCAATGTCGCAGTCAGGGGAATGTCAGTTGACGTGATGAACCCAATAGCCACAACGAAGTCTTCCATGTACCGCCAAAGGAAACTGTGATGTAGAAAATGACCGTCGTCGAAAGCAAATGCACTGAAAATCTCCGTCACAAAGCTTAAGAGACACACCCAACTTCTGAAAAATAATTTGAGGAGCAAGCTTTCCAAATATGGTACCTTCTTTGCGTGTCTTCTGTAATAGGCTAAACAATCCGGTCGCAAAGAGTCTGAAAAAACGCATAAAGTGTTTACATACAATTGTAACAGAACGATGATAATGATGGTGCAAACACCCCATGCCATCATATAGTGGTAGTTGGGCTTGAAAGGGTGAACGCACAATTCGGTATGTTTTTGGGTCGGCGCAGAATCTCGGGAAAGGGTTGGAAGAGAAAAAGAAATCGGTATCTGCGGCGCTCGCTTCAAATCTCTGTATGAATAATAAATGCAAACTGAAAGCAACACATAGGTGATGGGTATACCGTACGAAGGCGAATCGAGGAGATACCAAACAGATGCATTAAAAAGTGTAGTTAAAGCAACAAAGTAACCGAATGGTGTAAATCTGACAAAATTGCCATGACGTTTGTGACTGCTTTCGACATTCCCCAACTCTCGTTGCAAATGTCTGTTCAACTGTTTGGAAGCATTTGTCGCGCATTCCTTAATGACGCTTCCGTTGTGTGCCACAGCGCGGTATCGACACAAAGCTGGATATATCAGCAGCAACACCGCAAAACCAAACCGGTAATAATTTTTGTAACTTTCAGTACTGCCCTTTTGGAGCACTATGTAAGCATTAAAACCGAAGCTATACGTTGTTCCTAGCAGAAGAATGCTTCTTGTGAACCAATCCTTCCAGTGAAATATGTGGGGGAAACTCCACATAAATGGTTGCATTTGAAAAGCCGTGATAGCTACACTGGGAATGGCTTGATACAAAATGAACCGTATTATAAGCGCAGCTATTGTGGGTGTATCGATTTTGGTCGTGTATTCTGCGTAAAAACGCAGAGTGATGGACACGAAGAATCCCATCGGCACAGCCAAAAATAGGGCATTAAGGCTGTCGTGTTGAGTTAGCATAGTAACCGACTTCAATCCGAAATGCACATGTATATATAAATCTTGCTGTCCGAATTGAGGTCCTTATATGGTCCTAATCTGTGTTTAAAATGAGCGCTCCCCCGAGTCCCCATACCCTGGAGGCGAGTGTCACTTTCATTCAAAATTCCATGTCCTGATAATCTCCCGCCTCAACAGTTTCGCGTCGGGTAAATGATTATTATATACACTTTACGACAACCGCGACTACAAATATGAAAGAGAGTGGACTACAATATGTGTCCGAGCTGGCTTCAGACTGTCCGACACACGGATAAAGTGGAGGCAATGCAGTAGTTTTCCGCTCGTCCTATGCATAACCTTCCTTCTTGGTGAAAAGGGACTGAAGTCTATAGCAACTTGATTCAATTTACCAAGAAATGATATCGTTGATGTCGAATTTACATCGAAGCAAGTGTGATTATATAGTTTGCATATAACTTTGCTTTGGGACGCTGCCTGATATGCCACGGCTGACACGGCAATATCAGTGTCGGCCAGAAGATAACAATAAAATGGCTTGATGGGGGTGTATATCAACAAATTGTACATTATCTGTTAAATCAGATCAACACTACTTAATTTTCAGATTGTGATGTTCGGGAGTGGTGGAACTTGCGAATGCATAAACGGCGGATGAATTCGAACTGACCAATCTGTTAGAACTTACGGACGTGCCCCTTATTTGAGTATATATGGTCCACGAATTAATAGTTATCTATTATGGATGGATAGTCTAGCCTACAAGTCACTATAATGCATCTCTCTATAGAATCGGGTCACGTGGTCGTCAGACGGATAGCATATTTCCGAACCCCTTTCATGTTTGGTCGTGTTCGAAGGGCGCGTCACGCGTCATGTTGTTACAGGATCCAAATAATTTCTCCTTACTATTGACAGCGGTTTGATTTTGCCAACGCCTGCGGTATCATCTAACAAGGGGGAGGGCTTGATAAGGAGGTTTCCATGCATAAAGGAATCAAGACCTAGGTATTTAAACGGGGGGCACCTATCCTTGACTTGGTTCATTGATTATGACAGCGCTAAGAGATCTCCTCGTTGCCTGCGTATTTTTCTTGTTGGTGAGTGTTACTGCCACTGTTATCCCAGTCCAGGACCGTCTTCCAAGTGCTCAAGTAACGGCGGGTCGAAGCAGTGCTGCTAAACCCCTGGTGACAAGCCCCCACAATGTTCCCCGGACCAAGACGTCAAGACAACTTCCATATGCTTTCAAAGATGTGAGGGGAGTAAGTAGCATTCAAGATAGGAATGGGCATTTGGTCTGTGCAGTAGATCCTGAAAGGACACTCGGTCCTGGTGAGGAAAAGAAACCGTTACTCCAAATGTGTCCATTCGATTCCAATAATTTGGAAGAGCAAGGATTGATGTTTATTGGCTGGCATGGTAAGTGATCAACTATTATCGGAATCATTTCAACAGGTATCTCAATGAACAACACAAACTAGGTAATATTCGCAAAAATATTGATACGATTGGAGAGGGTATTACTTCCCTTCCTCGCTTAGACCGATCGTCGTTCCGTGATGGTTTCCCTTGCTACGACAGCTTGATGGTAGAATATGTTTAGATTGATGTGGACCGACTTAAAATTAAGAATAACTGATACGTCTCACAGGTCGCAAGGCTAACGACCCAAATGCAACGCTTGATATGCCTGCTAGGCGATGATGAGGATTCATGCGCCCCCGCTATGTGCGGTAGTAAGTGATTTTTGCAAATGACATAGCCCGATTGATAACATCTATTCTCACACTAAAAATATCTCACTAGTTTTTGCCAACAAAAATTGGTGGCTTGACGAGGTTGGTAAAGCTGTCTTCTCCCCCGAAATCCTCAAAAAATATGGTTCCCCGCGAGGAGTTTTAAAATTCTACGATGAATTTATTAACGATGGCGGCCAAAAATTTCAAGATAAAGCAATCGCTGCTTTTAGGTACTCTTTCAAAGTTATTAAGTGCTGCAAGATATCAATAAGCTGAATCTTCGACAACGTCATTCTAGGTATGTCAACTTGTCAGAAAAATCAATGTCACTTACGATTCCTGAAGAGTATACTTCTGGCCTGATTGCCGTATGTGCTCCTGACAAAAAAGCTGAGGAATTATTTGAACTTGACTCGGGGGAAATTCTTCGACCTGAGAGTTTAGCGAAACGCAAATTTAACGATACCGTTCGAGAATTTTTTGGGAAAGACTACGAAAGCATGGAAAGTCTCTCGTATCATTCCGAGGTCGTGGTTGGAACAAAGTGGAATGCCCTCCAGCTCTAGATTCTAAAAGTTTTTTCGGTAATTTTGTGATTAAAATAATGCGGGAGCTGAGTTAGATACTAAACGAAATAGTTATTGAAACGTGAATAAAATTGTTGATTATCTGAATTTTCTGCGAATATCTTGAAGAATATTGCTGTCATTCCAATTCTGACATCAGCTACACTAGGCGGATTCCACGGCTGCACAATACCAACGTACAGGCCCGACAATGAATCATTATATTCTAAGCTGCAACTTTATTTCTCATGCCCCATCGTTAAATTGACTGGTATTCCGCACAATTCACTGAGTGAGGTCTTAACCTCCATAATACCAAGTGAATGCGATGTAACATAGCGACGGCATTTTCGGTTATCATAAGCCTAAGGCGGAAATGGCCAATTTCGCTTTGTACTTCTATTCTGCATGTGATCTCAAATAAAAATAAGCACAGCTTCCTGGAGACTGTTTCCAATCCGACGTCTCAACCTTTGCAATTGACGCAGCATTGGGAAAGCTAAATATTGTTAACTACGGAAAAATGCCGAATCTGTACATCGTTGAACTCATATACAGGGTGACTCTTCGATTCAAGTCTTCAAACCCTGGTTTGGCGACATCATGTCCGCCAAAAGAATAAATTAGAGCTATGAGCAGCCTTCCGGATTTTGTTAGACATCACCGCCCTCATCTTGGTGACGAGGGGCAAAAATTCATAACAAATTGATTCAGTTTTCCCGATATTGCTGATGTCGGAATTGTATGCGAGTAAGTGTGATTAATAGCTTACATGGCAACGACAAGCTTTTCAAGTCAAGTAATAATAGGGACGCTCTCATATGCCATTGCTGACACGGCAATATTACTGTGGGCCAGAATATATAAAATGAAATCAACTGAAGTTTGATATCAACAAGTTTCACGTCGGTTAAAACAGTTACCCGCTACTTTATCTGCAGTAACGTGGCCAAGGACCTGCGTTTGTATAGGCGTGTCAGGGAGTGACGGAAATACCATTATCCGAACTCGAACTCGCATATTTTACCCCGTAATGGTGGAAATTTTTTTAACGACCTACAACGAGACGTTTCAATACTCAAACATTCCATCTTGGTACCGAAAATAACTGATGGCAACATAAACACTCAGAACGAGCCCCGAACTCAAAATTCCGTCTTTCTGACACAATGAAATCTTTGGCGACAATGTCGGCTATTACCTTGAGTGTCATTTGCTTTCTTGCGACAGCGACGGCCACCGTCCTACCAATATCAGCTCATGGAAATCATCGCCTTGGTATTGGTTCCAACACCAGGCGCATTACAAGCAGTGGTGTTCCTCCGGTCTCTCTCGCAAATCCCCGGCACAGAGCAACTGCGATTCGGGCTGGACCTTCATCATGGAGTCCTTCTCCCAATCCAAACAGCAACGAACATATTCATATAATTAATTTTTCCTTGACTGATGTCATAAGTACTGAAATCAGCATAAGTGTATCAGGCAAAAATCTAACCTGTCAGATTCGTGCCAAAACCCGGGAGTCTCGCTCAGTAACTGAACAATCGACCAGCCTGGACTCCGTGGAGCAGCCAACGACAAATGATGCCTCAGATCCTCATAGCTCCTCCTCACCCTTAAGTCGGGATCAAACTGAAGTTACAAATGACGCCTCGTCCGTCGAGACAGAGCCGGACAACAGCATATCAAATACTGACCAATCGCCCGAATCAGTAGAGCAAGATCCAAACCTGGAAAAA
>JAHLJZ010000147.1:0-27705 GCA_025602915.1 Paraphysoderma sedebokerense
GCGTTAAGGCCGCCATCTCTTCGGAGGCGTGGGTTCGAATCCCACAGAGCACATGTTTTTGCTAAAAGTCAGAAACCCAAAGAATACTTATACTACTTCCGATCAACTCTTTTTGATAAACCATCGATGTAACTTCGAAATTTCCAGTGTACAGCGCAAGGCGACCATCGGGCTTTTTTGTTTTTTACATTCCGTTTACTGTTTTGCGAAACGCCACAATGATTTTTAGTTATCATTTTCTGGGTTGTTATTTTTCTTCCGTAACAAGCATCTGGCGCATCACTTTGTGCAGTGGAAAGGAAGTTGGAGACTTAAGATTCGTAGTCGGCCAGTTCAAATGATAGAGAATAGATGACTAGCAATTTTCTAAAATCAAGCGTAAACCATAGCAATGAGAGAACAGACTTCCCGACATGCATAAATGTGAAAATTTGAATTCTTAGAGTTAAAATTGAAATACAAATAGATTGCAATTCATTAATTTCACACCGTAATAATCGATCAAAATGACCGCGACAAGGGCTAAACTGCTAATTTCCCAAGTCTCTCTCAAATCATACCATAATCTGCATTGCTGCAATAAGTAAAAGTTCAATGATATTCCTGAAATGCGTTTCAGCTGATTGCGGAAGAATGACATATTCACTAAACGCCAGCGAATTTCAATCAAGATAAATGTAGAATCGAATGTCGAATCTTGACCAACTGAGCTGCCAGTAATGAGTTTTGCGGAACAGACATTACGGCCTGAAGTGGCCTTTGATTTTGAAATGCAAATAAAGGCTGGAGATGGAGATAGCAATACTAGGATAAGGTGGAGACCGTTGGCTGTATCAAGCTATCAGCTGAGATTTCTCGACATGGCCGAGTTCGCTGAGACGTCGAGTGTGGACGTCAGCAGTTTATAAACAGTTGCGCATATGTAAGTTTTTCATTTCTGACTCATTATCAGATGAATGTAGCCTCACTCAGTATGTGCTTCTGAAAACTGGAAATAGGTCAATTAATGGTCGATTGAACTTTCTGATCCAACTCATCCAGTAGATCCAAGTGATCTTGAAATTACGATTGTCAGTTGCCACTACAAAGCTCTACAAAGGCAATGACGCGTCAGGGAGACTTGCCACTAATGGCAGCAGGAATCAGTTCAGGCCCAGTCCTCGAGTGACCGAGTCCCTCGACTCCTCAGCAGAGATGGTATCATGGTAATTGGTAAAGATTCTGGAAAGGAGACAGCAGAGACCAGACGACCTGATCGATAGTGTTACCCAAATTTCCGAGTTTGGAATTCCTAAATCAACTGAAAAGCGAAAACGATTGCTGCCTACTGATCGCAATTTCTATCCGACGTTGTCAACTTATTTTTTATTGCAGCTAGTATCAGTCGCCTGCTGCTCGGAAAATGTCCTTCAAGCTATTTATTTTCCAATTTGAGGCCTTGGTGCGCAAACACTTCCAGTGCCTCCTCAAAACTCCTATATTTTTGCTCTTGTCCGTTTTCGGACCAGGTAACATTAAACTAATGATTCTAAAAGTTCGTCTGTTGGGAAAGCTGACATTGGTTGGTTAATCAGGTCTCGCTATTATTGCTGCGTCCTTGACTTATAACTCGCTGTATAGTTCATTGCTTAGTTCTCTTCTCGGTACTGAAGATGTGTCGTCGCTACCTCAAAAACTTTCCATCCCGAGCTGTTCGAATGGCTTTTACTGCAGCTCCATCATTTATTACTCTCCCGATGACCCTTATCACTCTGAAATCATGAAGAATGTGGCGAGTGCTACAGGACTACGGTTTGCTACAGAGGTCAAGGGTTTCGCTGACGAAGAAAGTATGATCGCTCAATTTTATGCCAATAATGCAAAGTTGCAAAGACAAGCGAAAGCATGGAGGTGAGATTTATGGCCGAAATTAAAACCTCACATTGAGCCATAATGTTAACATTATTTCGACTTCTAGTGTGGTATTCACGAGTTTCAAAAATCAAACAACACCAAAGACCTTTGCTGAAGCAGCCGCTATTTTGAGCACTACCAACACCACCTCCTACACGATTCTTGATGGCGTGACAACCGGTTTCTCCTTTCGCTCATTTGGTTCCGATATACCGAATTCGTATGCTCTACCCAGAGCCCACACCATTGCTCTACAAGTAGAGATCGACTCTGCGATCACTGCGGTAAGAAAGGCGATGGTCACATCACCAACTAGTCCCAATGTACCGAAATCAAAATTTACCGCAAAAGTTGCTACCTTCAGTGCCGCTGGAAACGACACCGCAAAATCATATTACTCAATGGCTGGTGGTGACGATGCTATAGAATCTATCGCCCGGACTTCCGCCGCATTGCCCACATCGGTTTTGATGACAGCGGGGTTTTTGCCGTTGATTCTCCTAGTCATCCTCCGTAAGTTTCTCCTTTTAATTGATATAAAATTACATTGCTGACATTGACTGAATGATTTTTGATAAGTGTTGGCAAACGAGAAACACGGAGGCTTGCTTTCACCACTTCGTAAACTCGCAATGCTGGAATCTGCCTATTGGGCATCGGTTTATACAATTATCCTTGCCTTGACAACAGTTTCTGCCACGTTAAGCGTCATTTTGAGTCGTGCAGTGGTTAATGACTTCTTCATGATTCGGAATACCGACACAGCTGTATTGTTTCTTATTCAATGGCTATACGGCCAGTCATTATGCGCATTCGCCAGTATTTTTGTTGCAGGATCCAGTGTCCAATATGCCTCGATGATATTTACAGCGTTATTTATGATTGCGAATGCAATATTTCCGTTCGTGGGGTAAGTCTGAATGAATAGAGTCGTGTGCGAGATTCGTATTTCAACTAACAATTCGGTATTTTCAAGGAATATTTTGGGGGCAGTCGGCGGTGGACTTCCAACCAGCGACAAATTATATGCAGGCTGGTGGTTTGAGGTGCACAGAACTAATCAATCAGGTAAGTTGTAGTAGTGGTTTCGATCCTATTTCTCTTCATTTTAACGTTTTGTAATTTGGATAAGCCGATCTATTTGGCTATGGTATACTTCCGTCTTATCACTACGGCCGACTGGTGGGCGAAGTACTTCAGGCTACTGCTCGTAATAAAACCATTTCATTTTATAATGCAGTCAATTTGACACTATCTCATGGACCGTTTAACGCAACTCAATATCGATATGAGGAACGCGTTAAACTTATCTGGGAATTTAAAGTTCCTCCAGCTGCTGATAATCTCGGATATTTATTCTTACTGACGTTTGTATGCTTGATGCTGTGCTGGTATTTGAATCAGGTCATTGTTGGAAAGAGTGGAGGGGCACGGCCGTTTTACTTTATCGTCGGATGGATGGTTGATAAGTTGATCAAAAAAGATTTATCTGACTCCATGAAAAGTAAGAGAGATGAAAGCGCTAGCAGAGATTGTGTAGTTATTTCTGGTTTAGAAAAAAAGTACGGAAAAACGCATGCGCTTCAAGGAGTTGATATGATTATGCGGAAGGGAAAGGTGTTTGTTCTCCTCGGACATAATGGATCAGGTATTCTGCCGTTTTGAATCCCCTTGCTTAAAACATGTCACTAAAGGATTCACCCAGGAAAAACGTCTTTGATCAATATTCTCACCGGGCTTCTGACCCCAACGTCTGGGGATTGTTTTGTGTTTGGACATTCGGCTTCTCAGTCTTCTCACTTCATCCAAAATCAACTTGGATCATGCCCTCAACACGATTTACTATGGGACCGACTGACGCCTTACCAGCACATGAGATTGTTTTGCAGATTTAAGGGAATACCGTTCGCCGAACTAGATAAGTACATCTGCGAACGATTAGATCGTGTTGGCCTACTGGAGCATAAACATAAACCCGTGGGAACATTCAGCGGTTTGTCCCTTGATACTGTATTTTGTCAGGATGGCTTTGCTAAAATTTTCATATCGCAGGCGGTATGAAAAGACGATTGAGCATTATCGCTTGTTCCATTGGTTCGGTGAGTCCCCCATAGACGACTGACTTTGTTATTGAGTAAAATAGTATTAATGTAGTTCTCTTAGCCTAAGCTCATTGTACTGGATGAACCCACTACGGTAAGTTAATTTCTGACTTTCATTAAGGAAACATGCGTAGGAACTGAAAATATCAATAAGGCTCTGGATCCTATCAATCGTCGTAAAGTATGGGAATTCATTAAAGACATGCGAAAAAATGCCGTTCTCCTCTTAAGTATGTTCATCCTCGTTCAAACACTTTATCACCGATTTTTAACCTTTCAATAGCTACGCATAACATGGAAGAAGCAGACGCCCTGGGTGACGACATCTGTATAATTGACCACGGAAAGGTCAAAGCTACAGGAACAGCGTTGGAGCTAAAGAATCGACATGGTACCGGGTACCAAGTTACCCTCTTGACGGCAGCTGGACAGTGCCCTAGAATGAGCAAACTTGTCCGAAACTTGCTTCCTGATGCGAAAGAGGTTTCAATAACAGCTACCTCGCTGACTATCGCTCTGCCAAAATCTGCAATGTCTACTCTACCGGCTTTTTTCCGATTCGTACAATCGAAGGGTGCGATCTCTCATCCTAAGGTGCCGGAGATTACGCCTGATCTTGATCCAACTGTTGTCAAGGAATGGGGTGTCCAGAATTGTTCCCTTGAACAGGTTTTTTTGAAACTTTGTGGGGATATCGTTGAAAAAGAGACTGCAGATACGGCAATCTTAGCTCTTCCGGACAACGAAGTCGACAACATCAGTGCGAACGCTGTCACGAACTTTAGGGCGAGACCAACTTTTCACACACAAATTGTTGGTGTAATCTTGAAAAATTGGGCGGTTAGTATTACGCGTTCGGTGTAGTCTTCTTTAATTGCTGATTTGATCACCTTACTAAACCAATATTTCTGGTTAGTTTCAACGGAAGCAAATCAAGACCAACTGCGTTCTAATCTTTTTCATTGTCATCTGTATTGCACTGATCCCTATCCTTAAGGGATTGTTTTCCGGGTCAATGTTCAACGAAGTAAAAGTGTGCCCTGATGGATACAAGGTCGGTCTAGAGAAAAATGAATGTTTATGCTAAGATTACTAATCGGCAGTAATATAATATTATAGGAATTAGGCAAACTCCCTTTGAATACAAGTAGTCTTTCGGATTTCATAGTGGGGTTAGGGACTGGGCCCGACTTTTACGGCCCGCCTTCAGAGAGAACTTGCGACCTTAAACAATATTCAGCCATCTCAAAAGTTCTTGGCAATGTGTGCACTGCAGAAACACCTTTTTTCTGCCCGCTACGCGATTACGGTATCGAAAGACAGCTTAGTTATCTCAATGACAGTATTCCTCAACTATGGTATCAAGATAACACTTCTCAAATCGTTCAATTGAGCCAAAATCAAACAGCAGAATACTTTTTCAAAGATTTTACTTCTTTCGGAAATATCTCGAGCTTGGTCACTACTGTCAACTTTATAAACAAAACGTCCGCGCAGTCAATCAATCAAATCGTATATACGACGCAGCAAAGTTATTCCAGCGAGGTCACCAATATTTCGGCGATGTGCTTTCCCACAAACTATTACTATCAACCATTTAGCTATGGAATTATCACTAACAATACTAGCCAGTCTGAACAGCGCCTGCATGACTCGGTTGGTGATATCGGCATCATCGTGAACCATGCAACAAGCAGCGGTCCCATTTCTTTTGATGCTGAAATCCGATATTTTGCCAATCAAAATAAATACAGTCATTTACGTTTTGTTTCGCCGAAAACACCAATTGGTTGCATCGCGTTCACTGCCGAGCCAAGCTTTTCAGATTCCTCCAGATTCGGTCAGTTTAGTCCAAGCAGTGGCATTCCGCCACCTACCAACAGCTCTGTCTACTCTACGGTAAAGACCGCCAAAGGTCGACTCAACCGTTTATTTGGGATGTTCATGAGACAATCCGTGGAACCCGTAATGATGAGAATACTGGGATCTCTCACCAATGCAATGGCGAGACAGGTTGTTGGCACCGATGAGAAAATATTCTCCGACATTTACAGTATTCCATTCTTAGAATTTGATGAGGGAAATGTAGTAATTACGTTGCTCTTGATGATATCATTTTATTGGTTTTTTCCCATCTTTGTAATGATTCCTTTTATGGAAAGAGTCGAGCATTTGGTATGTTGGTATTATCATGATTTATAAGAGTTATTGTACTTACCTCTCCTCATTTTACACATTTAGTTTGGATATTATCGAGTGAACGGATTGCTTCTATGGACGTATTGGCTCGGAAATTATGCATTCAATATGCTAATCTCACTTCCTGTGCTTATCGCTGCAACAATTATACTCAAATTAAGCTATGCTCATATTGATGGTGGATTGTTCCTGCTTATATGTCTTGTCGGCGTGCATTCAATCATCGGATGGGCATTTTTATTCAGTACCTTAATACCATCAGTGACTCTTGCCAGACTGTTGTCGTTCATTATGCCGATTGTTATCGCTTTGCCCTCTGCCGTTGCAGTGCATTCAGAGATGTTTGGAGGGTCTGGCTCAGTGACCATGGATTCGTTAGCGTTTTCGCCGCTTGCATTTGCATTTTGCTTTCGGGTTGTTTTCCAGGTTGGTGCTATTTTTAACATATAATGCATCTGATAGGATAGTTTTCACTCACCATTAAGTATGTCTGACTTCAATTCTAGAATTATGACTTGGATACCTGCGTAATTCCTTTGGCATTGATGTTTGTGACCGGATTGTTGTGTATTATACTGGCAATATTCGTCAGTGTGTTATTTGAAAAATCGGAAGCGATCAAAGAGATGCTTGCCATGCGGATTCGGCTATTAATTACGTCAGCAAAGTCGACTCGAGTGGAAGTAACCAAAGATGTGGAGTCCCCAATAGACAATAACGTCGGTGTGATGGAAGAACGAAACAAGGTGGCACAAGCTAAAGAGAAGGGATCTACTTTTGAAGTCTATATCAAAGGCTTGAACAAGTGGTTCGGATCATTTCGCGCAGTGCAAGATTTGCATTTAGGTTTGGAAAAAGGAGAATGCTTTGGTTTACTCGGGTACAAAAAATTCCGCATTATCGTATTTTGAAAGATAACTTAAAATTAACTCATTGTGCTGTAAAGACCTAACGGTGCAGGTAAAACCACAACCATACAAATACTTCAGGGCTCTTTAAAACCGTCGTCCGGCATTGCGATGGTCGGTGGTTATGAAGTCACAAATCCGATGCTGTCCTCCGTCATGGGTGTTTGCCCGCAGGTATGCACATCCTTCATCTGTTTGCTCCGAGCTGAGAATGCCTCTAACAGCGCTTATCTACAATAGCACGATCGAGTATTCTTAGAACTCACTGTTGAAGAAAATCTACTTTTTTTTGCCCGCGTCCGCGGTGCATCATGGAAAATGTCCCGTGAACTTGCGGAACACGCTTCCAAAATGGTTTGTAACTTTTCGACCTAGTGAGCGAATACTAGTAGTTGGGTGAGTGACCTTAATTTCTTTCACTCTAGGTTGGCTTGACAGGACCTGCCTACATACGTCAAGCACAATTTTTATCGGGGGGTATGAGAAGACGGTTAGCTCTTGCCATCGCCATGATTGGCTCTCCTAGAGTATTGTTTCTCGATGAGCCAACCACGGTATGTTGCTTTACTGTTCGCGTGCTTTGTCAGTTGCCACAAAACCGGAATTGACGTTAATGTCGTTTATAGGGTTTGGATCCAGCCAATCGGTTGCATATGTGGCGCATCATCGGTAATATTCGCGACCGAAAAGAACATTGTATTTGCCTGATCTCTCATTCAATGGACGAAGGTAATGAAATTCGTAGCCGTAATACTCTCGAAAACACAGTTAACATAGACATATTTTTAGTTGACACCTTGTCCACGCGAATTGGAATTATGGCTGCTGGGTCGTTGCGTTGTATCGGTTCACAGATTACATTGAAGAATAAGTTTGGAACAGGTATTATTTGCTGAAGTGGATGCATTCAATTTTCCGCTCGGTTGGATTGCTAACATGTTGTAATGCTTCAGGATACTCGTTGGTTTTCCAAACGGCTCTCCAATCGGAAGCTACTCCGGCGGCTATATTCGGAAAAGAAGCGAGCGTGACCAAGTATCTTACATCGATTGTGTCTGAAAAGATATCAAAATCTTACAAGCTGGAGTATGCGCCCTCGATCGAAGATGTCAAAGACCGTCTGACTACTGGTGCAATTACCGTTGTGGATTCTAATGGCAAGGAAGCGAAGTGGAGTGCATCCATAAAATTTGGGTTGCCAAATGATATTAAATTAGGTGATGTTTTGGAAGTTTTGGAAGCCTGCGTAACCGATGAAACTTCGAATGTGGTGGAATGGGGATTGAATCAAAGTACTTTGGAAGACGTGTTTATTCGGGTCGCTACAAAATACGTTAAGTGATGACTTATTCTATTACATATTGATAGCAAGTATATTTATTGCACTGACAAATAGAAAAAATTATTTTATTAAATTGCGGATTCTTTCGTATTTTGGGGTGGATGTTAAGAATTGTAGATATTTTATTTTAGAGAACGAACTTTAAGTATTATAAATTATCCTGTTCACATTGCGGTTTTGTACATTGTCTTTTGAATAAAGCTGTAAATATAATAAGCATTAATGTCAACTCGGCTGTTTGGACGCGCTAAATGAAGTCGGGATCTAGGATTTTCAACGATCACATAAACCTGGCCTGGAAGCTAAATAGTCTATTGATCGAATACTGATACTGATACTATAAAGGCACTCGAATACCATGGTGACGCTGCAACTAGATCCGACTGTTGTCTCGAAACTCAAAAATTGCAGAAAATTGTCCGATGAGACGTTGTCGTCAAATACGGTGACAAAGAGTATCATCTCCATAAATTCATCCTTGCCGCATCCAGTCAATATTTCTTTGCCGCTTTCACAAACTGGTCCAACGATACGATAGATTTATCTCAAGTTCCGTTTGATGTAGATGCTTTGGAGGCTCTGTTCGACATTATTTATTTGGCTTTTGAGTTTGACCAGATCGGAAAGTACGTTGAGGCCGGACACAGTATTGGCATGTTGAAGAAAGCGTTGGATTTTTTTATGATGACATCCCAAGAAACTCTTCTGTATGATGGAATTCGGGGCTATTTCATAGAAGTTGTTCACGATCCGGAAAAAATGATGTCGCTGATTGTTAGTGTCGCTGATCTATTATCCATGGAATGGGATGCCTCTACAATGCTTTATTTCAGATCGTATCTCCAAGCACATGCTTATATATCGCTTAAAGATGTTTTCGATCGGCTTCCGTTCTCTTTGGCTTCGCTTCTTTTAACAGACGGTTTTGCCGTTCCAAACGAACAGACACGCCTTGACTTGTTTATGTCCGTGTACGAGAAACTGGAAGGGCAAGGAAAATCTGAATTTAGGGTTATGCTTCTCAATTACATTTATTCTGCAAACACAGATCCCGAAACTATATGGAAGCTCGTCGAGACAATGGAAGAATCAAAAATACTCTTTTTCACACAGTCACATCGTCATCCCGTTTTCGCTCTCACCCCGAGACATCCTCTTACATATGGCAAGAAGATTAAAGTTGGAGCGGAGGCGCCACAATTATTTGTGATCGCTTATTCCAAGGTGAAAATGGAGTTGCGTGTTACAGTGACTCATGATAAGAAAGCAACTGCATACGTTTACTTTTCGCCTCCATTGACCGATAAAATTTGTCATTTTTCTATGGTATTCATCTTGGATGAGCACCCTCCTTCCAGTATGATTTCTCCACAAAATGATTTAATACGTCAAAAGAACCTTATTGTACGAGATGGATCCCTGGACAATTGGGGGTGGCCTGACACTGGAATTGAAGTGGGAAAGTGTTATATTGTTTTGTTTACTTTTCATGAATTTGTTAAAATTTAGTAATACCCACACTACAACATTTGTGTTGATAAAATTATGGTACTATTTTGACGATTTGCCAAACTCACAGTGTACTTTTCAAATTATGTATGTCGTAAATAGGGGTGTAAACAACTAAAAAACTGTAGTTTACAATCCAAGCAATCGTGTTGTCTCAATATGACCATAGTTCTGTAAAACCGTTTCCGATATGTAGATTTCTAATAGCGTTATCCCAAAGTTTTTTTTGTTTATTTCGTTCACTGTCCAACCTTTCAATTCAACTCCTCGATATCAACAATCGCAGCCATTCATCAATCACACTATTAAGGACAATATTGACTACAGAACATCACTTCAACAATCAGCAAGAAGCTTCCCGAGACCGAAAATTAAAAATTATTTTAGCATTGATGTCGACTCTGACAATTTGGACGCGCCAAGTGAATTCGACTCGAGGCCCATGCCCGACTTCAGATTTTCATCGATCACGCAAATTTGGTCTTAACGTCTATTTATCTAATACCGATACTCATCCTTCAAAAGCACTCGTAAACCATGGTGACGCTGCAACTAGATCCGACTATTGTCTCGAAACTCAAGAAATGCACAGAACTGTCCGATGTTGTCGTCAAATACGGCGACAAAGAGTACCATCTCCATAAATTCATTCTTTCCGCAACCAGTCAATACTTCTATGCCGCTTTCACAAACTGGTCCAACGATACGATTGATTTATCGCAAGTGCCGTTTGATATAGATGTTTTGGAGGCTTTGTTCGACATTATTTATGGGTCTTTTGAATTTGACCGGATCGGAAAGTACGTTGAAGCCGGACTCAGTATTGGCATGTTAAAGAAAGCGTTGGATTTTTTCATGATGACATCCCATGAAACCCTTCTTTATGATGGTATTCTGGGTTATTTCAAAGATGTGTTGAACGATCCGGAAAAAATGATGTCGCTGATTGTTAGTGTTGCTGATTTATTATCCCTGGAATGGAAGAACTCTACAATGCTTTACTTCAAATCTTATCTCCGAGCACATGCTTATATTTCGCTCAAAGATGTTTTCGACCGGCTTCCGTTCTCTTTGGCTTCGCTCCTTCTAACAGACGGTTTTGCTGTTTCGAGCGAACAAAAACGCCTTGACTTGTTTATGTCCGTGTACGAGAGACTGGAAGGCCAAGAAAAATCTGAGTTTAGGATTTTGCTTCTTAATTACATTTATGGGGGAAACACAGATCCCAAAATAATGTGGAAGCTCGTCGAGACATTGGAAGATTCAAAAATGCTCTTATTCAGTCAATCACTTCGTCATCCCGATTTCGGTCTCTCCCCGAGACATCCTCTTACATATGGCAAGAAGATAAAAGTTGGAGCGAAAGCCACAAACAAAATTGCAATCATTTATTCTAGGGTGAAAATGGAGTTGCTTGTTACCGTATGTCCTTATGGGAAAGAAGTAGGGGTCGACGTTCACTTTTCGCCTCCATTGACCGATAAAACTTGTGATTTTGCTTTGGAATTCATATTGGACGAGCACCCTTATTCCAGTACGGAATTCGTAGCATCAGATTTAAGGATTCAAAAGAACGAAATTTTGCGATCTGGATCCCTACCCGCTTTGGGATGGCGGGACACCCGAATGGAAGTCGGAAAGTGTTATATTGTTTTGTTTACTTTTGATGAATTCGTTAAAATCTAGTGAAATCTACACTAAGCATTTGTATTGATAAAATCATGGTACTATGCGAACTGTAGATACAACCCAAGCAATCGTGTTGTCTAAATATAAACATAATTTTGGTTCACCGTTTCCGATTTGTCGCTTGCTCATAGCTTTATGCCAAAGTGCTCTTTTTGGTCCGCAGTCCACCCTTTCCTCTTCATCTCCTCGATATCAACTATCGAAAATATTCATCAATTCCACTCTTAATCGCGATCTTAACTTCACTTCTCGGTTAACTAAAAAGTCTTCCGAGACCGAAAATAGACCTTTGATTCTATATATTATAACTGATATCTAATCATAGAGCACGGTTTCACAGAAAATACGTTTAAAATGCATTTTTTTTCCTTGAATATGTATACTCTACATACGATGTTATATTATTATTATGGACTATTGATATCAAGAGCCCTCTTTACTCTTTATTCTGTTATTCGTCGCTAAATCGCATAATATTTGGACATTAGAATATAAAATAATATTCTGCACTAAACCATGAACTTTCAATCCTATCGATTCATAAATCATGAGATATAAGTAACCGAATGAAAATGGGCCGGGGGAGCATTACTAGTTTAACATGATCATTGGACATTGAAACATTTTTGGAGTACACTACTTTGAATTTATCATCGCATACTTCGATTTGAATGCCAAGGACGAAGAAACCAAATTTAAATTGCTAGTTGTTCCCGGGAATGGAGACGGACAATGAGAATTGGCGACAGGCGATTAAAAGATTTAGATGGATGATACGAGCGCATGAATTTGTGAGAGTGCCGTTGAAGTGGCGGCAATCCAATTAATTTTGTAATTTCATGTGCATCGGTGACTGTAGGTAGTTAAACACAACATATTTTGCAAAAAGTGCTTTTGGCCGAGTTGGTCTAAGGCGTGGCGTTAAGGCCGCCATCTCTTCGGAGGCGTGGGTTCGAATCCCACAGAGCACATGAGTTTTACATTTTGCTAGTAGGTGTTCACTTTTGTTTTGATCAAGGTGTACGTCAATTAAGGGTTTTGGCTTAATTTTGGCAGTGTGCACTCTAATTGGATCCGTGACGATGTCGGGGCTGGCAGGCTGGCAGCAATCACCAAGATTGCAAAGTCAACAGGGCGGCCGAGGTTACACTGTGTACATGAATCAATGGATTGGGATTGATATATTGGCTTTGTATGGATGTTATATCCGTTTTATTGTATATATGTTATATTAGATGCAATATGCAGAAGAATCTTTATTTTTTTCCCTTTATCATACGGCCTGTCTTATCTAGACTGTTCTCTGGTTGTTTTACAAAAATTTGGTGCATCAAGGTGTTCCGGGTGTGGGCCGTATGATGTCCTGATAGGAGTATTTTGGTTTCCCTGGTATTCCCGAATCTCCTGGTATCAGGTTCATTGGGTCTATTTGTCGTGTCGTGCCGCCAGAATGAAATCATTCAATCAAGGATCAAGGATGAAACGGAGGTGATTTAAGCAACAAGAAGCAAAGAAGAAGCAAAGACAAGCAATGGAATGTGGGACATTGGGAGTGAATGCGGGGGGTATGGAATGCGGTATCTGTTGAGTAACCCATGTAGTGATTGTTGAATGTGGCATGGACTGAGATGCGCATTCAAAGCGCAAACGGCCAAGGGGAAATTCGTTTTATCCGCTGGGGTGGGGGGAATTGACTTGAAGAGTGACTCGATGCCCACTTGTTACTTTGTTTGCCCATGGCGTGGTGAACTTGTTTCTGCGAGCTGTGAACCGCCACGGTAAATCGGGTGAACCAACTGCGTCACCGCCCTGGCAGTGGTGGCTGGCCGGGGCTGTCCACGTGACGTTTAGCTGCATGTCCACGTGGCTGTGGGCGTGAAGCAAGGTTTGTCAGCCGGGTGCGGAGAATGGGGCGATAGAGCAGCTAGCCTAGCGGTGAGGATTGGCACTGGGGAAGACGGAGTGTTGAAAATTCGACATTTGCGGAAAGCAGAAGTGTAATATCACCCTTCCATCGCATATCACCGTAGTGGAATATCACACTAGCGCAGTATGACAAGGGAAAAGCAGCTGAGTCAGCATTCCCCAGATGCCATGGAATCATTACGTAAGCACCAGAGCAATTCCCTCGTCCCATCCTCATTGCCAGTATCAGTATCATTGCCAGTATCAGTATCATTGCCATCCTCTACCTCATTAAATTCATCCTCAGCATCTTCTTCTACCTCAAAATCATCCTCACTATCATCCTCATCCTCGTCACGGTCACATTCACAGTCACATTCCCACCCTCACTCTGACGGATCCAACCATTCCCGCCAGCAGAATCAGCCAGCTCGCTCATCAGACATTTTCAACATTTGGAATACAGAAAATTCCTCAAATTCAAAGACTGCCGCAGCAACCGCAGTTCAAATACCAACAAAAGTAGCCAAAATTGAAGCAAAAACAATCAAAACAACAACGACAAAAACGACACCCTCGCTTCTGGACGATGCAGCGGCTTCGACACAAGCCCTCCACCCTAGGTCACGCAAAAACTCTTCCTCTTCTGAATTCAGTGCCGGCACTGATTTTTGGAAAACTTTAAACGGCCTTGAATCGTCTTCTTCTAATTCTCAAATGCATGCACTCAACTCTTCAAATGACCTGCGCAATGCAGAGTCATCGCCCGATTTCGACTTGAACTCCAACTCATTCTCCACCGACTTGAACCCTCCTTTGCAACCCCCTCTCTCCCCAGGATTACCAATGAACCCAGATACGATGCTGTGGAGCGGAGATTTGTTTGAAGGTAAGAAATTGATTGAAAAGAACTTTGTTAATGTCAAGTCTATATACCCCACCCCGCTCTCGGCTTGTCCGGTTTTTGAATTCTTCATTTTCACAAGTCAGCGTCAGCACTGAAGCTCACCTTTTATTCTTTTAATGTTCTCATTTCCATTGTGTACTATTTCATGTCACACTATCCTGACAAACCGACAACCCAAAAAAAAAAACCGCAGCATTCAAACTCCCTGCCGCTGACCTCTCTTCCACTTTCACAACCACGGCCGACTCTGCTGCAAACCAAGCTCTAAAGCCGCTGTCATCAGCCACAAATACAAACGAAACATCGTCCTCAATATCATCGCAAATTCCCACACCGACTGAACCTGAATCCGCCTTCCCTACCCCTTCAATTCATCAACATCTCAACCCTCAAAATCAAATGCAGAGTTACAAAAATCTCAATCATCTCACCATTCAGGTGCCCCCGAATGTCTTAGCCAACGATACATTTCTTACCCAAAGTCTCAACCCAAATCCCTCCATGCATTCTTCATCTTCATCGTTACATCACTCTTCCGCGTCCATCGTCAACCCAGCAGAATACATCCAGTCCTTTGACTCATCATCTTTTATCAACTCTTCCCAACTGAATAACGCAAACCAGTCAAGCAATATCAACCCGAATGCCACCAACACCACATCCAACCTCTCCAACCCTATCTTAAACCCTCTAGAACAAAAATACATTTCCCAATTCTTAGACTTGTTCATGAACGATACTACACTGAGTCAATTCGATTTCGAGTTTCCCCTAAGCTCTGCCGATTCTTCGACACAACCAGCCAATTTCTTCAATGGGAATCAACAGACAATGGGTGCCGGAGGAATACAGCCGTCGCTGGTGAATAATGGAACGGGCGGGTTCTTAGATCAACAGAATAGAGAAAATCGCGCGAACTCGGCCAGAACCAGGCAGAGTTCGTCACTCTCTGGAGCTATCATAGATGATTTAAACGAAATGAGGGAACGGAACATAAGTGAGGGCGGTAATGATGGATCAGGAGCTATGGAAGTTGACGGAGCGAATGGTATGTGCACTTTTAATAGTTGTTCCATTCGTTGCTTAAAATTGTGTGACGCTGACTTGACTTCTTTGAAGTATCTTCATACCTGTCGTATCAGCAATCCCATCCAAACTCTATCAACTCCATTTCCATCCCCGTCAATATTCCCGATCATTCCCAGGTACTACAGAATCAGCCAAATTCCCTCAATATCCCAAATCTTCAAAGTCTACAAAATGTATCCAACATGAACTTGCCTCTCTTGAATCAACAATATTCGGCTTCCGCCCCTGCTTCTGTTTCACCGGCCGCGATGATGGCCAACGCCAATAGAGATGCCAACAAGGATGGCAGCAACCTAAACAATACAAACCACAAGAGGAAAAATCCACCCATGAACTTTAATACTGGTAAAAATTCTCGTCGTGAGAGTCCCGCCGCCTCTGGACATTCGCAATCATCGTCTTCCAATGCGAATCTAGCGTCTACGGGATCTGGAACGAAATCAAAGACAAACGGAAAGCGAGCTTCCCATATCGCGTCTGAAAAGAAACGAAGAACAACTATACGACAAGGATTTCAAGATCTGATTGATATTGTTCCTGAATTGAAAGAAACGAGGGAGAGAGTTGGTGACAGCGTTTCCGAAGTAACACCGACAACCACCGCCCCATCGGGTCGAAAATCAAAGAAAAATAGTTCAGGCGATAAAGACGGAAACGATCAAGGCGAAGAACAAGGTGTCGTGAGAGGGGGTCACGCTATTTCCAAGGCCACGATTCTAAACAAATCCGTTGAATTTATACAATACCTACAAAAGAGAATCGGAAAGTTGAATAGCGAAATGCACAGGTTAGAAGGTGCTCTCGGTTTACCCATCACAAAAATTAGCTCCGATCATGCCACGTTACAAGGATCAAACGAAGCAGGTAATACCTACAGTCAGCAACAGCAATCACAAAATTCGATACAGCTTCAAAATCAAATCACCTCACACAACGATACCATTACAATCAACGGTATACCTGTTCGAATTGTTCCTGTCCCTGTTCCCTCCGGTTCTACCCCTTCTTCCACACCTTCTTCCTCAACTCCTCCTTCCTCTTCTCATCTCCCAAATGTCTCCTCTTCGTCTTCCTTACAATCATACATTCAACAAGCCTTATCTAATTCTAATAACGCATCCAACAACCCACATTCCCAAAACTATCAACCCCAACAACAACAACAGCAGCAACAAATGTTAGGACAACATCAAACTGTCCTGTTGAACGCCAATGGAACGTTAGTTTCGGTTCCGGTTTCTATTAACGGGATGAACTCGATAGGAGTCAGTATGGGAATCAACAAAAACGGGTAACCCAGAAAACCATAAACGTAAAAATTCAAAGTAAAAAGTAAAATTGTTAAATGTATACTACTATTAATCACGTTTTCAGTAAGTTTTTGTATTCGTCAAATTGTATTCTACATTATACACTAAACCTATGTCACATTCAAATTATTATAAGAAATTTTTTAATATCAAGTATAAACCATAATTCTTGAACTGCCTTTTTTATTCTGTGATTCTATCCCTTGTTGACAAATAAGAACAAAATTTTAAAACAATTCATGTGATATGATGTTTCTGGTTCTAGATTAAAGTATAACCGAAATAAAATTATTTGTATTTCATGTTACAATATGGTGTATCATGGTTGTCGGAGAATTGGCTTAACCGAGGGTAATGCTTGCATATTACAATAAACCCCTAATTTTCAAAACAGTTTTAATTGTCTATGAATTTATTTTTATTTTGATGTAATTTTCGGGTGGTTTTAGTTTTAATTGATTCAAAAGTGGTGTTTATATAAAATAGAATAATACGGTTTTATGATAAATATAGTAAATTTGATGTCGATTTCATGTATGTTATGTATGAAATCTATCCGGATGTCAGTTTCGTTAAGATTCAATCGGAAATCTAGTTTGAAAAGAAGATGGTTTCGGCAAGTTGGTGATAGTGGAATCGTACAGTTGTAGGCGAAATACGATAACGGTGGGAATGGGTCGTTGAGTTGATGAGGGCGTTAAAGGATAGGAATGGTTTTAGAAGAAGCGAAAGTAGTGATAAATAATTAGTTTTAGGCATTTTGGAGGACAGTTTAAAGTTTGGATGCGGTCGACGAGTACCCTGCAATAGACGAGAGAAATAAGTGTTTCGTACCTTAGCCCGATTGAATTGTTAATTATGATTGATGGTTCACTATAAAATATATTAATAAATAGGTAATCAATAGAGCACTGATATTTTCTTTATTCGATTTTCTTTTTCTCGTTGACTGATGTTTTAAGGATTCTGAAAATCATGGGAACAACGGTAACCAAACTGATTGTAATCACGAGGAGTAAAACTCCTATCATTGGAACCACCGTGAACTGGATCGTATGGAATATAAGTGGATCGATGACTACGATATAAATCAAGGCAATTCGGTAGAATAGGACAAAAATAAAAGATGTAGAACAGTTAAAGGTGGTAGAAACGGCAGACAGTTGAGTGAGTCGGCAGATCAGGGAGAGTGCAAGTGAATCGAGATTAGTTACCCAGATCGTAATTGAAAGATTCAGGTTTAGAGTGTTCAAGTACTGATACACCGTCATATAAAAGTGTAATTTTAATGAATCGTAGCCGAGTTTGAACTTTGCCGCGACCAACGTTGGGTATGTTCGAAGGTTTCGGTTTGATGTTGAAGTGTTGAAGAAGATGATGATCAGATGAAGATGGTGACGCAATGTGGTCTCTAAATTCTTGAATGGTATAGACGTTTATCCGATAGCGGGATGGAGGCTTTGTGAACATATAACGATAGAAACAATCAAATAGACCGCGAGCGTAGCAAAATAGAGGCAAGTTTGTCGTTAACGACGGTATTAAACAAAAACTGTGAATCAATAAACTTACAGTTGCAGGATAACTGACTCTAACTTCTACCCCATCCAACCCATTTTTTAATATCGCTCGTATCCATTTCGGTGAATTCTGAACAAGAGTATCCCATATCTTGTGCATACTGTTCCCTTCAACTTTGACCTTGGCATTAACAGGATCAAAGTCTAGCATAAACCAATGTACGCCATTTCTCCACTGACTATTTGATGATTGTTTCTCTGAATTGTAATGTATTTCCAACGGATGACAGTCTTTCCATGCGTTCGCCCTTTCGGTGCATCCTGACGGTGTGACGTTAACCATAGATATATCGCCGGGGACGGACAAAACAGGCCTGTAATGTATTAAGGTTCAATTAAAATGAATTTTATGTATTGAATCTTGAGCAATCGGTATACCATTTCAGTTTAGCGACGGCAGTTCGGACCTGATGCACGACACCGATATCTTCGACATACGTTTTTGTTGAGGTGCGAATGATTTCGGTGTCCGACAAAGCTGCCGAAACCAGACATAAAAAGAACAGAGCAAATGGAGATAGCAGTATGTGGCCCATCGTAGGATGTGAATCAAGGATAGACGATGTAGTTCAGGGATATAAACACTGATTACAATACAAAGTCCGGCCGAATCGCGAGGACTGAAACTGCCAATTCGGCTAAAATGATTCTTTAATTTCAAGTAACAAGGCATTACAATTAAATACGAAAAGCAAATTCAAAAAATATTATGTGCACCCATTAGTAGTATATCAAATGGACTATATGCATCAGACTATCATGAATTTAAATTCCTTTAAAGTTTGATATCGTGAATTTAAATTCCTTTCAACATGATACTATAATTCGATTACTTTTTCTTGTTTGCACTCTTTTTGCCTCCTGTTGCACCCTTCTTTTTGTTAGCACTCTTCTTCCGACCATTTCCACTAGCAATTCTTTTTCTTTTCGCTTCCAATGTGCGCCACCATATTTGAATTCGAACGGCAGCGTTAATTTTTCTTTCCAAAGCTCTTCTTTCCTGCTCCATCTTCATTTTCATTACCCTGTCTTCTTCCACTAACCTCTCTAATTCCTCTGTTTTCCCAACCAGTTCCTCATACTGATCTAACCCGCTTGTTCTCGCGGCCTTCAAAGATTCTAATTCGTTCAACTTTGCTTCAGTATCGACTTCGTATTTCGTCATCCATTCTTGGATCTGCCTTTCCAGCGATTCACGCTGCTTGGTTAAACATCTGACTATCTCATCGTGGGCCTTTTTCTCCAATTCAATCTTCAAGTTCCACTGATTTTGCGCCTCAAGAAATTTCGCTTCTTTGTATTCGCATTGTCGTTTTACAGCAACTTCACGACATTTGGCTTCTCGTTTCAAATATTTCTGTTCGGAGGCAGTTAGTGCTGTCGTCTCCTGAATCGCGTCCTTGAGTTGTTGAATGACAGCATCTCGACTGCTTTTCTCATTATGTATAAGACTGGATTCAGTTGCTAGCTGAGATTGTAATGCTTTCAGTTGCTGGATTGCTTGTCGTTCACTAGATACATCACGATAATTATAGTTAAATATCATCTACCCAGAATCTTGAAATACGATAAGTCAAATCCTACAGACCGTTCTCTCATGCTTTCAACACTACTCTTCTTCTTGCGCTCTTCATCCACCATCATTGGAAGCGACGCGAAACTACCGTCGCATAAATCTTTGATAACTTGTGACAGCAGTTTCTGTACCGACAACCTCTCAGTTTGAATTTTTGGTAGCTGCTGTATCTTATTCTTCGATCCTAATAATATAATAAACACAGCATCACAGAAGCTTATGAGAGATTAAATCATTGAGTTACAATACAATAGCAACTTACCATTGACGTGGCTGTCAATAACTGATGCGCGATGATTTGCATATCTGAAGGAGTTTTTCTGTGTATCTGAACCAGTAACCTGCAAAATTCATTAGACAGATGATCAAGGAAAATTGAGAAATGGGGCATAAGAGTTAGATAGATCACTTTCTTGTGCTTCATCATCACGCACGATACAATTCTGTCTCTAGACTATTCTCCGGATGTGGGTGGATGAAAACTGTACCTTGAAATCTTTATTAACATTCATAATTTCCCCTAAAACCGATAATTGATCTATAGTATCTTCAAAGAATGCAAGTACAGCTTGGGCTTTGTCTACTGGAATAGTATACGAATTTGAACTCTTTGGCGATTCTGATACTTCCATCGGAATGCTGAAAGATGGACTTGCGTACTGCAATTGCGCATGCGATTCAGAAGATGGCATTATAAAAAATATGTAGAAGGTGACTTGATGAATGACTTGTTTTGGTATTTTGATTTGTGTGTATTGATTCGTTTACACCTAGGAAGTGACCCGACGTTCAGCGAATCCTCGATGTTTTTGAAGCTAAATAAACCTGAAAGATATAGGGCAAAGCTGGCTGTTATAATGGATCTGTTTCGACGCTTAGTTTTGAAAATTTGTAAAATGACGCTGATGCCGATTGATTTCCGTTCGGAGGACTGAAATATCCGCTAGTAACGAATAGACGTGACAAGAACCCAATGATATCGGGGAGCAGTTGTGGCTACACTTAGAAATATAGAGATACTATGATACAATACACAGATTTAGAATAATGTTTTTTAATAATGGTGCAGTACAGTGGATGCTTGCGTCTTTACTATAAGGGAGCAAGTCCATAAGCTGATAAATAGTATTTACATTCTCAGGGTGGCACAAATTTTCAGTTTTTCTAAACCATTCTCACCCCACGATACAGTGTTATTTTACACGTTGTTGATTCGTGATGCTAATCGTTGATACTGTTCTCGTTGAATCTTCGAACGCCTGTAATTTATGGTGAACCATGATCCAGCAAGAAATACCGCATTTACACACTACATTTGTGGAGATCATAATTGATCAATTCAGTATGTGAATATCCGGTAAGAAATGACAGAGATCGGGCTTATTTACCTCAAACCATACGAGACTGGCAGTTGTTCCACTCCCTACACAACTTCGCCATTTGGGTAAATCATCTTCCTTGAAAGTCGGTGTCGGGTTCAAGAATGTGCAGATAATGGGTTCCTTATATCCTGTGTCTTTACAATACGATTCTACACTCTAATAAATTTAGAAATGTTTCCACCCCATAGTGGGTCAATTAGATTAGACAAATCTCATAATTCAGCAATATGAGAGTGAAAAACATACCTTCTCTAAATCCGAGCAAAGTACACATATACCGACAGGTTTACAATTAATTCTTTGATCTGTATCGCTTAATGGATTCCTTGTGTGCTCGGTTGAATCCGGATTTGTTGAATTTGAGTTCTCTCTGCCGTTATTTCCATCAGCAGGACTTTCATTTCCTGGTATCTTTAATCCGCCATCGGAATTATCACTTCTGTCTGTTGTATTATTGTTATTTCCACCATCTATGGTAGAATTTTGTGTAGGAATCGGAAGGTTGGGTGTGGTAGTATTGTCAGGGCGTGCAAGATGGTCTTTTGATACATCGTGGCTAACAGGATTCCGAGATACTGTTAGAAATGAATACGTAAGCGATAGAAGTATCAAGCAGCCTATAATTGCGGCGATTAGTTTAATATGTGATATTCGAAACTGGATTTGGAAAGGACAGAGGCGGAATCTAGGTTGTGTCAAACGGCCCAGTGGATTGTCATTCAACGATGCCATGGCTTAAAAACTGATGTATTCCACTCTGTTTTCGTGGACAATTTCTAATATTTAGCAAATATTTTATGAAAAGATTACTATAAAGACAGAGGATAAAGTCAGGTAGAGAATATGAGGATCCCAAATTTACAAACGTTGCCATGAACGCACGGATATATTTGTTGAATGACATACCAATCTAAAGTGCTGTGTATCAATGAAAGCGGTAATAGCGAATTTTGGGAATGGTGTCGAGAAAGTACCAACACTGCAATCGGTGGTTGATGCTATTAAGGTGAAATGCAGCCAAGACTTTGAGATAGAACTCCGCTAAATTTATCACGCTTCTCGATTGAGCCACCTCGACGGATGTATTTCTACCCATAAAAATGAAATCAATCATAAGATACAGCTTGATCTTTATTTACAACTCGGTCAAGAACATTAACTAAGCGTCGGACTAACGGAGTTGGGTCGTATGGCCACAAGCCCGACACATGTAGACTCTGAATTTTCTCATTTAGTTCTTCCAACAAACAGATAACCTCTGTCACCTGATCTTCCACCTCTACATCCACTATTCCTTCCGCGAATTGTTTCCCGCAAGCTTTCTTCAACTCACCCCATCCATCCTCTGAATCTAGAAAGCGGAGGAACCCGATGAGATACTCCAAAAATCGTGTTTCATTTGACATCAGCAACTCAACGAATGATGTCAAGTCTGGGGCGATAAATTGTATAACGTTTAAAAAAGTCAAATAGGGGGATGGAATTATTGCAATGAGCCTTTGACGTATCGCATGATATGCTGGTAAATCAATGTCGCGGTTGCTTTCGTCGAGTTGATGAATGATTTGAAGATCTATACTACCATCGATGATATCGACATCACTGGTAGAAAGTAGGGTGAACATGTAACGATACAAAAGAGGATCTTTCAACAGTTCTTTTGAGTGTCACCGGCAGTAGATTTAAGTAGAGTTCATTAGTATTGAGTGGAATTATTTTCAGCTGGTTGAATCCATCACTTACTAAAACTACATACTCCGATTTCTTCAATTTTCTTAATTACATAGCTAATTGTATTAGTGTCTTCAGATGTGCGAGATTGTGGAATTCGGAAAAACCAGATTAACACTTTTAATGTCGTCAATGTCATCATCTTCAGCACTTCTCGATTCCAACCATTTGATTTGTAAAAATGCAGATCGGCTGTGAGAGAAGTGAAGTTTGTGTAGGTTACATCCGATAGGGCTCTCAGAGTGGTATTGAAGTCGGTCTGGTATGAACCGGAAAAGAGAAATAGAATTGTAATAATGTGTTGGCACTGTTGGATGTCAAATGTCAGAGTGGTGAGTACAATGGAACGGTTAGGTTAGGTAATAAACAAAGAAGACGAAACATACGATGATGCAAGAAGGGCTGCCATGAGAATAAAAATAAATACGGAATATCTGCAAGATTCTCATAGAAACGTTGCAATCGCATGATTGAATTAGATAAGCTCCCAACTAGAAAATAAATAGCACCGCTAAAAGTGAATACTGAGGCGATGATTCAACAGTGAGGATGATCCAGGGAAGAATACAGTGAACTCACACTTTCGACGATGTCTTCGAGGTACAACGCAGAGACCAGAGACTTATACTGCCTTAGTCCTGACTCTGGCATAGCCCCAAAATAACGAGTGAGCTTCGCTATATCTAGCAGTACTCTTAAAACCTGACTACGACCGCACATTTTTAGTGAACACTATAGGAGGAACAATCAAATCGAAAGGTCTATTAATCGTAAATATTTTTAGGCTAATGAAGTCACGTACGGCTAATAGAGTATTAATCCACCGAGGGAAATCGTCTCTATCAAGGATATTGATCAGAGACGAAGCAATCTCGGTAAAGCTGATAGCATCAACCCTGCCGCTCCAAGGGAGCTCATCGCAACTCGATCGTTCATCCAGATGTCTTCGTAGCCGTTTAAAAATGAAATGATATATTCCGACGGTTGATGACAAACAAGTTTTAAATGGAAGTTGACTTGAATTATAGAAGACATTTGATTGAGAGGAGCGCCTTGCGTCACTCTGCACGAATGCCATAGCCCGGCAACAAGTTTCATGTATAAGGGTCAGCGACGACCCTAAAAGCTGCCTGTATCGTTTGATGTCATCCTGTGTCTTTATCTAGAGTTCCATTTTATCAGACGGTTACATTATCGCATATAAACGAAAGAAAGTTTGAGCTACCAACTTTTTGTGTGATCCATGCATCATCATAAAGAAGACATAAAGTATTTGAGGCTACGTATGATACAAGCACGGATGAACTCGAGAGACAAGAAACCTTTGCGTAGTTTTTTTAAGAGTCAGAAATGGTTGTAGTGACCGAATGACAATACCGTAACGAACCAAAAATGGGATAGAGTCTGTGATTTGGTCAAGATTCGACGCACAATCCGACAGTCTTCGGATGAGTTTGTCCTCGTCATCTTTTTGACATGAAATAGCCATGTGCTTCCGCATCCATTCGGCACTTGATTCTGTCGTCGAAAAGGAAGCCGGTCTAGCTGAATGACTGTCAAGTGATAAGCTGAGTTTTGGTGGAATACTGTAATTGTGCGATGCGACCAAATTTTCCTTTGAACCGGTCGCACCTCCGTTGTTCACTCTACTGTAGAGTAAAATAGTGCAATGCCATTTACAGCAACTTAACGTATGCGGTCGGTCTATATATCGACTGAACAATTATTACACAAAGTTGATTCTTCATCGCAGCCAGTGGCAACAGTCGCCAAAATTTCTCTTTTTCTGCGTCATTGGTGTCCAAACCAGATTTCTGCAAGTCCTAGTCGTCTATCTGATCCCAAGGTAGTTATCTATAGTCATAATACTCCGAATAACCATTAACAGGTTAATGAATGCGATGAAGAAGTTTAAGGCCAGATCTAACAGTTCGTCATATTTGCTTTCTTGCCACCTATTTCCACTGACTACATTTTAAGACAGGTTTGGGGCATCCAGCAAGTGCGCCTAATGCTAGCGATTTTTGGTTTTTATAAGATCTTCAGAATTGCACCTTTTTTACACTCTAGCCATTCAATCGTACCAACTCCACATATTGTGCTTCGGAAAAGTCTAGATCTGATGTCTTGGCTAATTATTTACTCCCAACCTGCTATTGCTATCTATTCCAAGTGAGGTATGACACATGGAAATCACGCAGACGCAACTCAGAATTAATCTCAATACAAAATATAGACAAATTGACTAGGCGACGCCAATCTGAACTTAAGATGAAACGGGTCACGTTTTTGCATATATCATACGCATTTCTCTGGGTACGAGATTTTATTTGCAATATGGATCTTGTACACTCTTGAACGTAAAATGATTCAAAAACCAGCACATAAAAGCGTTGTTTTGAGAAATAAAGTGTGTTCGAATCAGAACGCGACACCAATCTGAACTTACGATGAAACGGGTCACGTTTTGATATATCATACGCATTTCTCTGGGTACGAGCAATTTTATTTGCAATATGGATCTTGTACACTCTTGAACGTAAAATGATTCAAAAACCAGCACATAAAAGCGTTGTTTTGAGAAATAAAGTGTGTTCGAATCAGAACGCGACACCAATCTGAACTTACGATGAAACGGGTCACGTTTTGATATATCATACGCATTTCTCTGGGTACGAGCAATTTTATTTGCAATATGGATCTTGTACACTCTTGAACGTAAAATGATTCAAAAACCAGCACATAAAAGCGTTGTTTTGAGAAATAAAGTGTGTTCGAATCAGAACGCGACACCAATCTGAACTTACGATGAAACGGGTCACGTTTTGATATATCATACGCATTTCTCTGGGTACGAGCAATTTTATTTGCAATATGGATCTTGTACACTCTTGAACGTAAAATGATTCAAAAACCAGCACATAAAAGCGTTGTTTTGAGAAATAAAGTGTGTTCGAATCAGAACGCGACACCAATCTGAACTTACGATGAAACGGGTCACGTTTTGATATATCATACGCATTTCTCTGGGTACGAGCAATTTTATTTGCAATATGGATCTTGTACACTCTTGAACGTAAAATGATTCAAAAACCAGCACATAAAAGCGTTGTTTTGAGAAATAAAGTGTGTTCGAATCAGAACGCGACACCAATCTGAACTTACGATGAAACGGGTCACGTTTTGATATATCATACGCATTTCTCTGGGTACGAGCAATTTTATTTGCAATATGGATCTTGTACACTCTTGAACGTAAAATGATTCAAAAACCAGCACATAAAAGCGTTGTTTTGAGAAATAAAGTGTGTTCGAATCAGAACGCGACACCAATCTGAACTTACGATGAAACGGGTCACGTTTTGATATATCATACGCATTTCTCTGGGTACGAGCAATTTTATTTGCAATATGGATCTTGTACACTCTTGAACGTAAAATGATTCAAAAACCAGCACATAAAAGCGTTGTTTTGAGAAATAAAGTGTGTTCGAATCAGAACGCGACACCAATCTGAACTTACGATGAAACGGGTCACGTTTTGATATATCATACGCATTTCTCTGGGTACGAGCAATTTTATTTGCAATATGGATCTTGTACACTCTTGAACGTAAAATGATTCAAAAACCAGCACATAAAAGCGTTGTTTTGAGAAATAAAGTGTGTTCGAATCAGAACGCGACACCAATCTGAACTTACGATGAAACGGGTCACGTTTTGATATATCATACGCATTTCTCTGGGTACGAGCAATTTTATTTGCAATATGGATCTTGTACACTCTTGAACGTAAAATGATTCAAAAACCAGCACATAAAAGCGTTGTTTTGAGAAATAAAGTGTGTTCGAATCAGAACGCGACACCAATCTGAACTTACGATGAAACGGGTCACGTTTTGATATATCATACGCATTTCTCTGGGTACGAGCAATTTTATTTGCAATATGGATCTTGTACACTCTTGAACGTAAAATGATTCAAAAACCAGCACATAAAAGCGTTGTTTTGAGAAATAAAGTGTGTTCGAATCAGAACGCGACACCAATCTGAACTTACGATGAAACGGGTCACGTTTTGATATATCATACGCATTTCTCTGGGTACGAGCAATTTTATTTGCAATATGGATCTTGTACACTCTTGAACGTAAAATGATTCAAAAACCAGCACATAAAAGCGTTGTTTTGAGAAATAAAGTGTGTTCGAATCAGAACGCGACACCAATCTGAACTTACGATGAAACGGGTCACGTTTTGATATATCATACGCATTTCTCTGGGTACGAGCAATTTTATTTGCAATTGAAAAAGGTACAGCGATGTGTCTCAACCAGATAGGAATAGTAGTCTTTAAAGGGCTTATCAGAATAGTTAATACAAGAAAGGGGCGTATACAAATCGGTCTTAGCAAGGTATCAGATAGGAGGAATACAACTGGATAGGTACATATCCTCAACCACACAAATCGGATCCTTAGCATCAGATAGTCTTGCTTCAAGAAGCTCAATTTCGTCCAAGAGGGCATTCTTTTCCTTCAAATGTTTTTTTTTCCACAGGTGTGGATGTCGATTAATGAAGTA
>JAHLJZ010000148.1:0-26852 GCA_025602915.1 Paraphysoderma sedebokerense
ATCCCAGTGCCTCTCGCATGCTAAGCGAGCGCTCTACCATTTGAGCTAGATCCCCATGTGACCACAGGGTCAAAATATTATCTATATTCTTGTTGTTCTGCTGTTCATCAGTCCGCAAAGAATTATAGCCTATTCAAGTGCGCCATCCATAACAAACCAGCGATAACTATGAAGCGAAATAATGCGAAAGATTGTCTGATTTTATTTTCACCATTTGGTTACGGTAGAGATAATGATGCGTTTGGTTACAGTTAACGGGTTGTGCTATCTGGCAAGATCGCCCGCATGCACTGTGAAAAATATATATCAGATGGAAAATACAATTATCAGACATATCATTAATGGCATCGCTAATCCGCAGATCTACAGATACTGAATTTAATTTAATCGTGGTTGATCAGAAGTGGAAGCCCGGAGAAGCAGGAAACGTGGCCCAGCGTCTTCGGTGTTTGATCTTTATCATCTCCGCATCTCCATTCCTTCGCTCTCTCCATTACATTGCATCTCTTGTAAGCACCCACAAAAACTACACAAAATGCCCATCAAAAAGATCCGTGCCCGTCAAATCTTCGATTCCAGAGGTAACCCGACCGTCGAAGTCGACCTCATCACCGACAAAGGTTTGTTGTTTGGCTCGTTACACCGGGCCGCCGCCTGATCGTCAGTCCACCCTCATCGTCCCCTCACTTCATTTTTGACTTTTAAAAAGGTCTCTTCCGTGCTGCCGTCCCATCTGGTGCTTCCACTGGTGTCCACGAAGCTCTTGAACTCAGAGACGGAGTGAAAGCTGAATACCTCGGCAAAGGAGTCACCAAAGCCGTGGATAATGTAAACAATACTATCGCACCTCATTTGATTGGAATGGGTGATAGTTTGGATATTACCGATCAAAAGAAGGTCGACGACATTCTGCTCAAGTTGGACGGAACAGAAAACAAATGTATGTATTTCAAACCCTTGTCTGTTCGTAATGACGATGGCTTCTGCCTGATGGAACAGTTAAGGACCAGCAGTTGCTCTTGTATGGCGCGAGCCGTCCATCATTAAGATTTTTCGGGCATAACGTCCGGATCAAGCTTCCCCATCTTCCGTCGCTTCTTGATGCTAATATTGACTACTTTTTGCACTCAATATTAATTATAGCTAAACTTGGAGCCAACGCCATCCTTGGAGTTTCTTTGGCCGTCGCCAAGGCCGGAGCTGCCCACAAAGGTCTTCCCCTTTACGCACATCTTGCCGCAATCGCTCACGGTTCCGCTCCCGCAAAATTTGTCCTTCCCGTTCCCGCTTTCAATGTTATCAACGGTGGTTCCCACGCCGGAAATAAACTCGCCATGCAAGAGTTTATGATTATGCCCACTGGCGCCAAGAGTTTCAAAGAAGCCATGAAAATGGGTTCTGAAGTTTACCATCATTTAAAGAATGTTATTAAGAGCAAATATGGCCAAGATGGTGCGCACATTGATTTCTCGTCTCTCTTTTGCCTAACGATGAACAGCCAAATTAACTTCTTTGCAAAGCTATCAACGTTGGTGACGAAGGTGGTTTCGCTCCCAACATTCAAGATAACAAAGAAGGTCTTGAATTGTTGAAATCTGCAATTGAAAAGGCCGGATATACTGGAAAAATAAAAATCGCAATGGACGTTGCCGCTTCTGGTTTGTTCAAAGTTATTTCTCTTTACGTAATATGTGTAATGGCTAATGGTTTCGGCTTTTCCGTGCTATAGAATTTTACAAGGAAGAATCCAAGAAGTATGACTTGGATTTCAAGAACCCCAACTCAGATGCTTCCAAGCACTTGACCGGTGAACAATTGGCCTCATTGTATGAACAATTCGCCAAGGAATATCCAAGTATGTTTTCTCTTTCATTCGATCTAATATCTATCAATATGTCTAATTTTTGTCATTTCGTGCTTATTATACTTTTGATTAAACCATTCAGTCGTCTCCATTGAAGATCCTTTTGATCAAGACGATTTCGCCTCTTGGACTCATCTTAATACCAAACTTCACCAAACTGTACAAATTGTTGGTGATGATTTGACTGTTACCAATCCTAAGCGAATTAAAATGGCTATTGAAAAGAAGAGCTGCAGTGGACTGCTGTTAAAGGTTAACCAAATCGGTACTGTTAGTGAAAGTATTGAAGCGTATGTTATCATTTGTTTGGGTATTATTGACAGCAGTAACTTACTTAAGCTTATGTTATCAGCGCACTTCTCGCCAAGTCAGATAACTGGGGAGTCATGGTTTCTCATCGTTCTGGCGAAACTGAAGACACTTTCATCGCTGATCTTGTCGTAGGTTTGGGTTCTGGTCAAATCAAAACCGGTGCTCCATGCCGAAGCGAACGCTTGGCCAAATATAACCAGCTTCTCCGGTTAGTATTTTGTTTTCCGTTTATTTATTTTATAATGTTAACTCATACGTTTGTGTCATCTTGTCGTAGTATTGAAGAAGAATTAGGCGACAAAGCTGTATATGCTGGTGAAAACTTCAGACACCCCAAGGCCTAAGCACTACTTAACTTTCTCTTCATCGGTTGTACCATCCCTACCTTCTATCCTCTCTTCATTGTACCGTCTCATCTAGTCTTCTACAATCCTTATTGGACCAGTGCTGCTAGTAGTAGGGTATTCCAGTGAAACGCTTCAAAAATTTCGCGATAATGTAATAAAATTTAGAACCGTTGTGATATTTCTATCGAACTGTAGAGAAATAAAATATTTGGTTGTCTGAAGTTTGTGTAGAGTTCTGACGAAATGGTGGAACGAGAGCTGCTGCAAGACCTAGCCGTGTTAATTAAGACATAGGTTATCTATCTTCGTTTTAACGTGCCTTACTGTTTTGCGCGATTTATCTAAATTGTCATCGATGATATAAACATAATCTTGAAGATGATCGGTACTGATTGTAGTAGAACTGAAAACAGAATAAGAGTTCCTGAATATGTTGCGCTGCCTCGGGTGACGACATCTGTACCTATCAAAATATTTGTTACGAGAAAAATATCATGAATAATCATGGAGCAATCGATCATCAACAATAAGAAAGACTGTGAAATTACACCGCTAACGTGTCTACATGGTACTTTTAAACCCGCTGTTCTGTATTGTGCAACACATATCATCGGGCGATGGTGTTTTGGCCCGACGGCCGCGAGTTCGCGACTGATGAAATTTGGGAGATGGCGATTCGTATATTGATTATCCCCAGATATTCCCTTCGTACTGCTGTATTCCCGTGCATGGTTTTTCTGTGGGTTCGGGTTGTCAAATATTTATAATCTCAATGTTCTGACTTCACTGTTTTCCCGACACTCGCAATTCTCCCGCTGTCCTCGCCGATGCATAAAAGGAGCTCGTACGGCTCTCCAATTATCGTCACATCCCCTGACTTTTTTCGTGGTATTGTGAAATTCGCCATGTCAGTCACTCGGAATATGATAATGTGTTTTGCGTGTGCGGGCTTCGGAGGGGGTTTCGCTGTAATTGCGGCGACAGAATTAATCGACCTAAGAATGTCGAAAACTCGCTACGCCATATTTGCGGCCATGATTTTTTTCAGTTTTTGTTTTTGCTATTTCCGATATCTGGACAACTTCTGAATTCGCATTGGGTGGTAGTGTTCCTATTTGGGCACTTTCATTCAACGTCTGGACAATCTCTAATCTTTTTGCGGATACCCTTATAATCTACCACTACTTTGAAAGATTGCTTATCATTACAAATCGCACTCATCTCAGGAAATTTATTCTAGTGCCAGTGGCTCTAGCATTGTCGACAAAAGTGCTTATTCTTGCGAATTCGATCGTTAGTGCCATTGGAGGACCAACTCTCTTTTTGGCCTTCATGGCACAGACATGAGTTATTGACTGCTTTTACCATTTTGGACGGTTTGGTCAGAGTTTCTATTATATTCTCTGATGTGTACATTATTTACCGTTTAAAACATATGGGATTCAATGAGACTGGATATAGCGGGACTCGCATTTCACGATTGGTGATTTCACTCGTCGTCAACATCGCATATTCGGCATGGTCAGGCGCCGTCTTTGTTCCTGACGAAGGTGCAGCAAGAATGGGACTCAAAGTGTTATTGGAAGGTTTAGACCTCTTGATTATTATGGACTTTTTTTCAATTGATTTGAATGGCGCATTAAAGACTACCTCTACGAATACTAAACCGACAAGGTCCCCAGGGTCAGGTCAAACCGACAAAGTCTTGAGCACGCAACTAGTTGGATCGACGGCATAAACGCAGATATCTAATTATTTTTTAATAATTCTATTAACTGTCGCTTTCTACAATCTACATGTCTGCCTTTATGCATCCATCACGCCATGTGTTCTTTTATCTTCCGTTAATTAAAATAAATCAGTGTACTTCCTCTTTTCCAACTTTAACTGTTGGTTTCATCTTAAACAAGTAGTACAATTTCTGATCAATAACTGTATTGTTTCATCAATCCCGAGAAATGTCGTGAAGCGAGGAGGAGGGCGAAATATTGCAATTATTGTGTTTCTGGTATTGGCATGGTTACCTCTAAGACGATGCGAACGATCTACGCAGAGATTATCAGAGCTATCCCTTTTCAATATTAAGAGTTTTAAATATAATAATATTCGATTTGTCTCTTTAAGGCCCGCTTGTAATGTTTCGCTAAAATCTGCTAATGGTTCTGCAGATCTAGCAGGACTGCTAAAATCTTGTAAGTCTCCTTCGTCTTCTTTTGCTAAGTCGTTTTTGAAATGATCCACCACAAAAACTGAAGCTTCTATATTGTCCTAAACAATATTTTATACTACCATGATACAACAGAAATTTCAAGCTGTGACGCGATACAGAATGAGAATTGCAAAATATTACATATGATAACCTCATCATTCTTCCCTCATTTCACCTTTTGACTTCTCCACCTTTGCCACCACATTTTCCACGAACTCATCCACCTTTGTCCAATCGGTAAACTCATAATCCCTCTTTACCCCATCCGGAAACATTCCAACTCGATCCCACGGTTTCAAAATAACTTGTTTCATGAAATGTCTTAGAAAAAAGTTATACATCCTAAAATGTACAGCCCCCGCGAAATGATCAACTATAGTCGGATGAAACTGACTTGCCCATTCTGTTTCGTAATATTTTTTATACACATCGTCTATATTTTTTTTCTGTTGCTCGGTTTTGTCTGGTAGAGAATCGGGGTAACCTTTTGATCCAGAAACTGTGAAAAATGCAGTTACAGAGATACTGGACATGGCAGTTTTGTTGGATTTAATGAAGTTGACGATCTGTGGGTTGTAAGCGGCGTAGTACACTGGTGTGCCGATTATCATAGCGGAAAAGTTTGATGGATTGAAGGATAAGGGAAGAGAGTTGACGTTATAGAGATCAGTATTATATCCTTTCTTTGTAAGTTTGGACTGAATGTAGTTTACAATTTTGAGGGTTTGGCCATACTGAGTGCTGTAAACGATGCCGATGCTGCTAGTGGCCGTTTGACGAGTCGAAGCCATTGTTAATATCTTAGAAGTATGAGCCTGTTACAAAAAGTAAGTGCTTCTTGCGCTTGGGCTAACGATATTCTGCCGACTATATCGCTATAAGTTCAAGTATTTTCGCCTGTGTACTTGAGAATTTCCAAATGAGCTTCCTTCATCCGAGTAGGGGTTCCGCCGGGGCGAAGTAATTTAACCTGTACTGCGTCATTCTGACATCCGCGGTACTGATGAGTTAATTCAAGCGTCGTCATCGTGATATTGCCAAACAGTCACTTTATTTCATCTCCATTCTCGTTCAATATTCTTACTAGTTAGAAGACAGAAAAAAATTCTTGACTTTTATGTATGTGAATATAAATACGATTTTTTCCACCAAATAATTTAGAAAAGAACGTGATGGGAGTTGACCGTAAAGCGAGATTTCATCATGAATAGAAATAAAATCAAAATTTTGTACTTTTCCGCTGGATTCCTGCTCTTATATATGAAAAAATGATACTATAGTTTCTTCTTTTTCGCACCACTTCCACCTGACTGAACTAATTATCTTTCTTTTCTTTGACAGTGCCTTTGCTCTTGGTGTGCCATTCACCCTTCAATACAATAGTCCAGACTTCACCCAAATAACTAAGTCCGAACATGGTCAATGCGAACAATACAGTGTGTTCAGTATCTGGGATGATTTCAACTTCAGCTTTCCATGGCTTCAACATACGATGGTTTGCACCATAGTATTTTTGGAATTTAGCGGGGGTGGAATGGCTGTAAAAGTAACCGTACCCAGGAGCAACGTATGGGAGGAAGAAAGTATAGAACTAACATGGGATGCAGTTGAAGTAAACAACGCGGATAAATGAGTCGGTAATAGAAGGCAAAGATGAAAGGTAAATGTCAGTCCAACGCACGATGACCAATTAGCAAGTAAAGAACAGCAAATATATTGTAGAGGACAAAGCATTGAAATAAACGAATGGCAGATATTGAATATTGTGGGAAGGGAAAGATACACTGTGGATAGCAAGCTTGTTTACTGTCCAAACCGGTTTTTGGGTGCCGTGAATCACTCCACTCACAACATCATCCGCGAAGAGGAGCATTTCCGATTATTTGAAGCAAGCGGCAAATACCAGTACCAATGTTAAGTTCCAATCCACATGTAATTTTCCAAATAAATGAAATGAAGAATCCTGCTGAGAATACGTACTTGCCAGGCAGTCCATGCCAACATATACAGAGTGTAAACAAACAATAAAAATTTGCTTTTCTTGGCAACGGCAAGAGTACCGATCAAGTGAGGAACAGCGTTGAAGCCGAGCATAGTGGTATAGTATTCGTTGTGATTGTAGACACCTTCTTTGATAACAACACGGTGGTTGGAGAAAGGAGTGCCATCTGGTAGGGTGATCTGGAAGGAAAAGACCACAGTCTCGTAGACGGCGAGAACAACGGAGAAAAGACCAAGCATGAAGGAGGACATGTCTGTAGCTTGATGATACGGTTCGGATGTTGGGATGAGATGGAGAGAGGAGGGAACTGGCGATGGGAATTGGAAAGAGGGAATGCGCAAAAATAGACTTGAGCCACAACGCCAACTCCGCGCTCTGTGACATATATTTATTGCATTTCAATGAATTCGGCACTCATACTTTTAATGCGACTTTCTGTTCCAATACCAATTTAGACGGTATCCTCAACAAATGTTTTATTTCTTTCAAACTGCAAGCGAAGGTTTACTCGCTGCCAGATCGATGTCTTCTCCTTCCTCTAGATGCTTCACTATCAGGGCTTACGCTGCGTTCTCTGCTACTTTCAATTTTCTCGTCATTCAAATTTTTTCTGGGACTTACGCTTTTGCTCCTTGAAGAAGACCTTGATCGAGAAGATACCGACCGAGAGCGAGACCTGCTACGACCTCTTCTGGGTGGCGACGCGGAGGAGGCAGGTGACCTCGAATCTCGTCTACGTCGGGGGGATCTCGATACAGAGGACGCTGATGAATAGCTTCGATTACGTCGGCGGGGAGGAGATCTTGACGAATACGACGATGTTGACCTAGACCGAGATCTTGATCGTGAATATCGCTTTCTACCACGCGAAACAGAACGGGACCTGGACGAGGACACGGATCTTCGACGACGAGGGCTTCTACTTCTGCTGCGAGAACGAGAACGAGACCTCGAAGATGAAACGGAATGTCGGCGGCGAGGAGGAGACCGACTATGACTAGGTGAATGCCTGTAGAAATTTACCATTACGGTTAAGATTTCCGTATTTTCGGAAAACTAAATGACAGTACAAACCTTCCATGCTCACGTCCGCGTCTACTGTCATTGTCGTCTCGATCTCTTCTACCATCATAATGATCCCCACCACGACCATAATGGCCACCAAAACCACCCCTCCTTTGACCTCTTCCTCTACCTCGCCAATAACCATCATCTCTCCCACGTATATCATTAAACCTCTCTCGATCCATTTGATCACCTTCACGACGATGAGACCGTTCAAAGTTGTCGTTTTCTGTTGTATTTTTTGCCATACCCTCAACAGCTTCTTTTGGGGAGGATTCCGCGTCGTTAGCCCTCACATCTTCTCCTATCTTCTCCTCATCTTCTTTTCCAGATGCGTCTTCTACAGATTGTTCTGCTGATTCCGTGCGACGTTGGAAATCATCTCTCGCCTCTTTCCAACTTCCTCTGTCTTGACTGGACCTTTCTCTCTGATAATTCCTGTCACTTCTATCGTGATATCCACCTCTTCCCCAGTTACCTCTGCCTCCTCTATAGCCCCCCCTGAAATCACCTCTAAAGCCTCCCCTGCTACCTCCATAGCCTCCCCAATCATCTCGCCTTCTCTTGAATTCACCACCTTCCGCGCCATCACCATATCCCGATCCACCCTCTTCGAAACTTCGCTTCATCTTCTTCATTTCCTTCTCGCGCTTCTTTTGTTCCTCTTTCCTCTTTTCTTCTTCTTCAAGCTTCTTAATCATACGCTCTTCAAATTCCTTTTGCCTTTCTAACTTTTTCTGCTCTTGTAACTCTCGATCAAATGCCGCACCTGATACAAACGAGCCTGAATCAATGCCAAGTGCAGAAGCGAGTTTGACGTTTTCGTTTTGCTTTGCGAGTTGTTTGTGATGAGTTTCAGACATTGATGATGAAGGAGGGAGATCGTTTGATGAAAGTTCTGAAAGAAGTTTGGACCGGAGTTCATCAACTCGAGATTCGATTTCATCTTCGTCCAAACTGCATGGATACAATGAAAATGTTGGCAAACATAGAGTCAGTAAGCTATGTTTTGACAATTTGTATGTACTTGACTCAAGTGACAAACAGATTGAAGGGTAATTAACAGCGGCAAACACTTTTTAAGTTCGATGAACCCCAAACATCCCACCCATGTTCGGATTACATGACATCCATTCAATATACATACCCTTCATCCTCTAATTCCATTTGTAGCTCCAGACATTTCACTTCAACTGCCCTTTTCCTTTCATGCTCCAAGATGTCTTTATTTGGCTGTTTCAACGTAGGTCCATTGTTGTCTTTCAAATCAATGCTTTTGTATTCAACTCGATCATTACGGGGCCGAATGTGTGAACGATTGCGCTGAACATAACCATTAGTACCGGACCCTCTGGGGGTAACAAGACCGATACCGTTGTACATATTTGTGGATGGATGTGGTGGTGATGTAAGAAGAGTGGTTTTTTGGGGCCAAGTTTATCGAGTTTGTTCCAGCTCAACAGCCGCCGATCTAGCCAAGGGGCGAACCTTTTGTACATGAAATGGCTTGGATAGATTATTTCCACTGGTGTAATCATATTCTTTCTTCCCTTCCATTATTTTATTTTTGTTGTTAATGAGGAAAGAATGATGAAAACGGGATGGAATGAAGACGAGAACGTTGTCTTTGATTGATATAACAGAGATTTGCGGTTTTAATTTCAATATTCTCTGTCAGTTTTTTTCCCCACACCAAAAACATAAAAAAAATTTTTTCTACAAGGTAGCATATTTATGAAATCAGAGTCTGTGTCAGATATCAAGCGAGTCATATCTTGCTACGAGTAACTGACGATTCAAATAGGACTAGGAAATAGTTTTGACATATTATCCATCCCATTGCCTATATGATATATCTATTGTTTTGTTTCACATTAAGTTCTAGTCTGCAAAACTTTTAGCAAAATTTTAATTCTAAAATTTTTGAGATGAGTCATCCACATGATTTTTTATTGAAAACCGGTCGTGGCTGAAGCCCGCTTTGCACCAAAACGACCGTGTGCTCTGATTTCTAGATCATTATCTTGGAGGCGGAAAACAGGGATATCTGCAAAAGTAAAAGAATTTCTATCGATACAAAAAAAAACTCACAACTTCCATCACCACTCTCTGTCTTTTATTTGGAAGCTGCCAGGAATATTAATTTGAACCATCGAAATGTCGGACACAGGTGCAACTCCTCCTCTCAGTTTCATAATTACCACTTATGTCTTTGCGATCTCGGCGGTCGTCTTTTTCAGCGCATTAGCTGTTATAATGACCAGACGGTACCTTAAAAGTAGAGACTTTTCTCTTGAAGAATTTATTACCGCAAGAGGTACACAAAAATCCCAAAGAATTGCTTGGAGCTTTTTTGCAAGTACGTGTGACTCTCTAGTGACTTCTCTCATTGCCATTTTGACATCCATGTTGAAATTTTATAATTTAATACCTGTGAAATAACTCTCAAACACATTTCTATTTATTTAGGTGCTATGGGTGCATGGGCAATAGCAGCGTAAGTATCATTATAGTTTAGTGCCGAATGCACTTTGTACTGGGTCAAAGCTGACTCTCGCGATAAATTAGACCAAGTCAAATTGCTGTCTACAATGGTTACCTTGGTCTTATCTCGTACTCGATTTCTGCAGGAATCCCAATTATGGTGGTTGTATTTTTGGGGGTCCGAATCCAGCGGAAATTGCCCCATGCATTGTCATTATCAGACTTTGGATTATGGCGTTACGGCAGACCCATGCAATTCTTCATTACAGCGCTCGTCACATTCAATATGTGCATTGCATTGTTGTCAGAATACAGTGTTATTGGATCCATTTACAAGGTATATTTTAAAAACCTCTGGGAATTTATAAAGACGCAGCCGAATGCAAAACGAATAATTTTCAATTGTCATAAATTTAGGATTTCGTGGGTTCGAGCCAATATGCTATCATCATAATTGTCGGCGTTTTCACTCTGGCATATAGTGCATATGGCGGGCTCCTCATTAGTATTATTACGGATCAGTTTCAGGGAATTATGGCCTCTTTACTTGTGATTATTTTGGCAATTTACACTGCTGCCACTTTCCGCCCGACCCTTGGGCCTCTTCCGGAGTACCTTGGCGCTTCGAACACGCTCGGCCAGCAATCACTTTTCTCTTTGCCAATTTCCATGATTGCAGCTACCGTCTTCAGCGAAACTTACTGGTGTGTGGAACATCTTCTGCTTTCCCAATATGAATTGTATGCTAATTTAGATTTATAGGCAAAGAGTTTGGGCCTCCGAGGATAAGCAGCAATTGAAAGTGGGGGCATCAATCGGGGCCATCTTGATAGCCATTGCGGTCTTTTTCTTCGGCTTTCTCGGATTTCTTGCCTCATGGGCTGGCCTATTAGCGACAGATCAAGAAGGAAACATCATTGAGAATTACAATCTCTTCCTGTTCCAAATATTTGGCTCAAGCCGATACAGTTTTATAGGGGTCGTTACTGTATTGCTCACTACAGTCATGAACCAAGGGGCCGTCGACTCTTTTCAAAATGCATTGATTGCCAATCTCGCATCCAATTTTTTTAGAAACAGAAGTGCAAACCTATGCCGAATTTTCGTCGTCGTACTCAACATACCTATCATGATTCTCGGATTCTTTGGGCTTCCCGCTCTCAATCTCTTCCTCATCGGTAATATCCTCTCTACCTCTTGCTTCATTCCCGTTATCTCCGGAGTTTTTGATCCGCAAAGAAGATGGGTTTCTGGTTATTCGGTGATGTTCAGTTGTATCATGGCCATCATATCTGTATCTGTATTTGGAATTATAAAGCAAGATGGTCAATTCTCTGCGGGAATGGATTGGGCATGGTGGTCTAATGGATATGACGCGTTTGTTTTTCTTACGGCAATGGTTAGCAGTATCATTTGGCAAATGGCTTGGATCACCGCGGCGAAAGTAATGGAGAAATGTTTTGGCATTCAAGGGCAAGAGGTGACGGAAGAAATGAGGTCTGTTTTGAAGGAGACAGGAAATGAGTAAACTTTTTCATGAACAATCAGATGGAATCTTTGATTAATGTAATACCTTAATTTTGTTAGTTGCTATGGCGATACTTTCCGCATGCTAATAAACAAAGCGCGTCTTAAGTCACCTCCTACCAAATTCATAGTACATGAACGATCAATGCAGGACAACACAGACATATCACAAATAACAAACTCGATATATATCAGTACACTTCAAACTTTACAGAATAATTCCATCTTGCGGGAAAATGGGATAACTCATATTCTTCTTGCGGTACCCATCGATGATCAGCAGTATACGACAACAGAAGAATTTCAGTTCATGAATGTTAGCTTGTATGATACTGAATCAGAAGATTTATTGTCACAGCTACCTGCTTGTATGGAATTCATAGAAAATGGAGTAATTCAAGGAAAAGTTGTTGTATGCTGGTACATTCATTCCCCACGTCATATTCTAACATTCCTGAGAATGCAATTGACCAGCAAATTAACTCAATCAGTGTTGCCGGGATGTCGAGGTCTGCCGGCATCGTTATTGCGTATCTAATGAAACATCTTCACTTGAATGTTGATGCTGCATTCAATATGGTGTCCGAAAAACGACCATGTATAATGTTCATACCAATTCGTTTCTGTCCTAATCCGTTCGCCGTGTACAGATATTCATCGCATCACGTTTAGGCCAAATCGTGGATTCATGTTGCAGTTACAGTGGTGGGGGGACATGAACTTCACTATTGATTCGAATCATAATCAATATAAACTTTTCATTCTGAAGAGAGCACACAAGCCGATGGACTTCAGTCGACCTAACGATTTATCAGGCAAGTTGCCAATTAGCGTTAATTTCATTGACAAAAGTCGAATTATTTCTTACTCTATTTCTAGATATTGTAGATGCATTTAAAGCATCACTTTCAGGAGACACTGTTTTAAAGTGCAAGGCTTGTCGAAAAGTGATATTGACCCATGCTGAATTGATTACGCATGAACCAGAGGATCAGGGACAGTCCTCATTCCCTTATTCTAAACGAGACGATGTACAAAGTTCCTTTTGTGTGAATTTACAGTTACGTTTGCTTAAGAACTGACATTTCTTTTTTTTTATTTGTTAAGAATTTCACACGACCTTCAAATCCATGCGGTTCATATTTCATCGTTCCACCTCCATGGCTGACGACTGAAAAACTGCACGGTGAGGTGGAAGGTAAAATTGACTGTCCTACGGTAACTTGCAAAGCAAAATTGGGTTCATTTCGCTGGCAAGGTAGCCAATGCAGCTGCGGTAAATGGGTGACACCGGCATTTATGATTGCGAAAAGGAAGGTTGATGAGGCGATAGAGCGACAATCACTGAGCAGTACTCAATGATTTTTATGAATTAGTAGATGACCTCATCTTATCTTGAAGGTGACGAGTGTAAGATACAATATTTGGGGCGATTCCCTTCAGATGTTTCCAAGGATGCTTTGTCTTGGGTCTGTGATTTACCAGTTACGCAAACGAACCAGGTATATTGTGGCAGCTCAATGACAAGATATCAATTGAATTTCTTTCTTTCTTTACAATTACTAGCCATGTATACTAGAGTAAATACATACGTCCACTATCGTCCAGTTAAGCTGTCGATTGTGTTTTGCTTGATTTGCTTAACTGACCGGTTTGACCCGATAATTGGTTTTGGCCGCGTTTAGTACTACTTTGAGTAGTTTTCAAAACACCGTTCAGATCAATTGCGAAGAAATCCATTATAATTAAAAGGTCCAATCCCATGAGTAAAGCTTTAAGTCCGACGCGGGCAGATGCTTCATCAGGGACAAAGACGGCACCAATCCATGCAATAAAAGCGATATTCAAAACGACAGAAGTGACCAATCGTGAAATTCGTGTGAGACTATATCCAGATTGGTTAAGACCCATCTGTCTTAGGCGATGAATAATGTATACGTCGATCATGATAGTGAACAATCTCATGAAACCGTCTAGAAAGTCCAAACCAGTTGCAACCTCATAAACTTGTCCCAAAAAACCGAGAAGTGCCAATGGACCACCAGCAGCTCCAATGATACCAGCAATTACAAGGAGAAATTTTTTGGGTAAAACGATTGCGACAGGCAAAAAGAGGAATTTTCTGAGATCAGTACGGTTCATAATAATGAGCAATCTTTCAAAGTAGTGATATGTTATTAACGCATCAGCGAACATATGCGAAAATGTCCAAAGGTTAAAAGAGAACGCCCAAAGTGAAATTGAATTACCGACAATGAATTCCGAAGTCGACCAGATGTGCGATATATTGAACAGGAGTGTCGAAAAGATCATGGCAGCGAAAATGGCAAAACGTGCCTTGGTCATTCGAAGGTCAATTAACTCTGATAATGCAATGACAGCAAAACCTCCCCCGAAACCGCCGCACGCGAAGCTCATGATCATATTTCTGGAGACTGCCATGGTTTTGAGGAATCTTCAAGTAATGGAAAGGGGGGCATTCACTGGTATTTATGTTTTCATCGCGATGGAATATGCCCTGCATTGAGGGTGTAAGAATCGAGACTCGATACCGAAAATATCGCCTAGAATCGCATCAACTCACACCCAGGATATATTCGAGAATTCTTTTTGTGATGTGCCCATAACAACAAAATGTTGTGCAGATTGTTGTGAAATATTCTGTGAATAGACCACGAGCGTTCCTAGTATTGTGCAGTAGGTGCAGATGACACGTATCGGCGATGACCGGAAAATACTATTGTGGAAATTTGACGAAATTAGCAACATTACCTTTAATATCGCGATTCTACTTCTGAATTTGAAATCCAGATTCATACAACGGACATACAACGTACACGCTACACCGCACGTCAGTGTATTATCATCAGATTGTGTGCCTGTTGATATTTTGATAACAATTCCCTGTTTTGTTCGGAGACAAGTAATGGCCTTGAAAGGCAATAAAATGCCATGAGTCCACCAAAACGTCAACTCGAACTGTTGACCCTGCGGTGTTGCCTTTTTGTTGTATTAATAAAGAGGCCACATATTCTTTGTTCAGGAATTGTAAGAATAATTTTTAAAACCCGGTATTCACACCAAGTCTCTGGTAGTTTCATTAAGGGAGAAGAGAAATTATTGGGTACCATCATCTAAGTTCGTCTTGTAGTTTGATGAAGGAAAAAGAGAAATTAATGGGTACTATCATCTAAGTTCGTTCTGAAGGAGAAGAAGTAATATCGAAGAGCAAACGTAGTCGGCAGTAAAAATGGAGAACCTGGGCATCGACCCAGAGGACCTATGTACAACTGACCTGCTGGCCTGTCATTCTGTTTTTGACGAGTCAAGGTGTCGCGTCCAAATTCTCCCATTGCGCTTTTTGACAAGTCTTTCCCCCTCAGAAAACAACCACCAACACCGGAAAACTCTTTTTTTCCCTCTTTCTTTCCTTTCCTTCCTCCCTCCTAGTCTCGTAACATCATATTAACTCAATACAAATAATGTATGGCCAAGAATGAGTAGAATTACACTCTGAATCAACGTCAAATGGTCTTTTCCTTTCAGATGGTCAGTGCTCTTCGTCCGGGGGGAGTACTTGAGTAGGTTAATGAGATATAGTTTTATTGCAGCGTTCCAAATTGATTACAGTTTTATATATTTATGAAGCTTCTCCTTCCTCTTCCTCGGTCTCATCGCCATTTCCATCTCCAACTGGACCTTGCACGACATCCTCATTAAACCAGTCAATGACTCGTTTAACCAGATCCATTATTGGGCCATCTGTACTCATAACCATTCTTTTTTTCTTTGAAGTGTTGTACGGTCCTCTACGTTTCCTTTTCTTTCCGCTTTCTTGCATATTGTTGCCGCCAACTGCAGCGTCGTCGTCTTCAATATTGTCTTCGACATCACCTTCAACTTGAGATGGAATCGGTATTTCCTCGTTCAGAAATGTTACCAACTTATTCCATGACATCGTTTTACGGTTAATACCACCAATCTGCTCGACTTTGCGCCATAACTTTTCCATATACTTGTACATATCTTCTGTTTGACCCTGATAATACTTTCGAACGACTTCCATATGTTCCAAAATGGTAGCGAACCTCTTGAAGTACTTACTACGAGAATTTCCAACTCGCCAAGAGGGTCCGAACGTTTCTTCCAACCATCTGATCGAGGGACCTTGTAGGATGACTTTCTTACCCTTACGCATCTCTTCAAACTGTCTGCCATTTTTCCACACGCCCCACAAGTATCTGAAATCTGCATCCTGCATCGAACTAAACGGAGGTGGCCCGTAGGATTCCCACAACATGTCTTTATTCGCGACAAATTTAGGATTGAGGATGACGTCCCAGCCCGAGTCGGCAGCGAAACTAGATATTAAATTCATGGGTAAGGTATCGTACGCCATGTATATCTTCGCTGGAGGCATTTTCTTGGAAGTGGCTGTTTGGATGCTACTTAGAGTTTGGTGCACTTTCTCTCGAGTCATGGAGGACTTGTCTTCGGGTGATGGGCTCTCAACCACGCCGTGAATTATCACGCCTTCTTCAGCGGAGGGGAGGGGAGAGTTGGAAGCTGTCGATGCCGACGATAGCGGCGGTTGTGTCACCCCTCCTTCGGCGGTTGAAGTGACTGAGGGTTGCGGAGACGGTTGATTCTTACGCCGTCTAGGTGTGATGTTTGGCGTGAAGTTGAATGTACCTGGCGACGACGATGGTGATTTCTGGACGATTGGAATTCCACGGTCGTCGACTTGAAAATTCAATTTTGATTTCGACATGGGGCGATAAGGTTGTCGGCTTGCAGAGGGGGATTGATATGGTGAACGGTACTTGTTTGTGTTAGATGGTGTAGCAGCTAGCGGTGAATAAATTTGCGGTCTTCGATGTTGAGGAAAGGGTGAATCCTCGCAGAATTCTGCTTGTCCAGCAGTGGTTACCCCTGCGGTCGAATTAAAAATTAAGTTAGCCGGATTGATTATCCGATTTCAGCTCTCTTTTAGATACCGTTGAAGGTGAACCCCACCCTTCCCAGTAATAGTTCCAACATCTCTTGCTGCTTTCTTTGTCCCTCCCTGATATCGTTCAATCCTTGATTGAGCTCACTCCGCAAACACCTCAATTGATCATTCAGCTTTGTGAATCCCTTTTTAACGGCCTCGTCGTTGATCTGCACATCGTCCACCGGCTCCGCCATCTTCGCCTGATACCAAGGTAGGTATTCCTCCTCGGCCCATTTTTGGACTTCGTTATCCCAGAATGGCAATTTAGAAAAGATGACGGATTTGGGGTTTTTCTCCGCTTGATTCGTTTTCTTAAATATGATGGCCCCGCACTGGAGAGAGTTCGAATGAGACAAACAACCCTAGCCGAAAGGCAACGTTGTGCAGCAAATACATACGATAAATAGGATGGGGCGATAATCACGAAGCATTTGTAAAAAAAGCATCGTTCCACGACTTTCAGCTGGTTTCTTTTTTTCCAATTCTGTAAGAGCGCTATCAACAAACGGAAATGCTTTTTCCAGAATTCTCGTCGGAACGTACGCTCCGTCCAAATGCAATGGATAATATTTCTCATTCCTTCCGTATCCGGCGGAGGCTGTTACTTGCTGAAAGGAGAATATCAGCCGGGTATCGCGTCAGTGACAAGAATGGATAATGACAAATTATATAATTGAATTGAATAATTACCTCGAAAGGAACAGAATGAAGATAGTGGCCATTCATTATATTCGTGGCCCAATGCAAGCCGCGGGCAATTTGACCCTGGTCGACCCTATCAGTTATGTGAGTAATGTAGCACACGCAATGTATCCTCAATCGGGAATACGAATGTACCCTTTCTCCTCCAATTTCTGTGCTTGTCCAACCCGTCCGCCATGTAATTTCTTCGTCGAGACGACATTGGCTATTTCGAATATCCTGTTAAACTGTTTACTTTGCGATTCACCTTTTATAGCCTTTTCAGGATCCCTGCCGAAAAGGATTTTGATACCGTAGAAGGTTTCATTGTCAAGCCAATTAATCTTATCGGTCACAGCAGATTTGTAATAATCCAGAATCATGTGGAGATGGAGAAGCATCCAAAAGACAGGGCAAGTTATGGGATCCCTGTGTGGAATGAATACAGAATGTTTGGGCTTCGTGATCTGTTGATTCCTGTTAGAGGACTGCTGCATCAGTGCAAATTTACAAAACGGCTTACATCCTTCATCCATTTCGATTCAAGCATGATGGCCAACACTGCGTAGTCTATTTCCGTACGATCAGGGCTTCGAAGCGTGTACGGAAGGAACTGAATCATTCGCATTGCACGTAAATCGTCACTTCGATTGCCGGTGATATTGAGGTATATCCATGTGAAACAATCCCTTGTGACGCTCGGAACTGTTGGGATTTAAAGAATACTTTAGTACAACTTCAAACTGAAACTGTGCGCAGTCATTTCGCCACTTAGTACAAACATTGCCTCTTGTCCATGCAGGTGAAAAGAATCCGATTAATTTCATCGTCTGTGAGACGGGAATCCAAAATAGTGTTGCGGATAATATCCAGCGTCTTCGACCTTCCGTTAACAAATAACTGTGAGTTGACTGAAAGGAAGAACGTCAAATTAACTCGACTTACGTCGCACGACGCTTCATGTCTTTGTACATGTAATTCTGCATAAAGGTTTGTATTGCATGCGTGTAAGGATTGGGGGAATTCGCCATCGCTTCTACTGTGTTGCTCTGTTGCTTCCACCATCGGACAACAGCGAAGACGGCTTTTTTAATGGATGACTAGAACACGAAATAGTGAGCGAAAGTAAATAATATAATGAACGTAGAAACTTACATAACTATATAATTCAAATACCACTTTTTCGCCTATCTTCCTCTGAACCCTGTGCTCCTCTAAGTCTTTACAGTACGCAGCAAGCTTAAATTCTGTAACATATACATCGGCGAACTTGCGTTTCTGACAGAATCGAGTGAACTTCAACCGCTCATAAAATTGTGTTGATTTTCCCTTATCCCTTCGAACGGTTTCATAATCGTCATAGAAACTATTTTTCAATTCTTGCAATCTTTGTTCTCTCAAAATTTCTTTTTCTTCTTCACCCAGATTCTCGATTCCCTCATACCACCGATCTTCATCTGTCAAGTCAACGTAATTTTCGGCTTCAGTATCTTCTGTATCAGGATCTGTGTCATCCTCTGAGGTTTCAAACTCTTCGTCTTCAGTTTCCCCTACTTGAAGATACTCCGGGTCATGTACTTTGTGGTTAAAGTCTTCGACATCCTCTCTGCACTGATCCATCAAGTCCGGGTCGTCAGCTTCATTCAATGTTTGAAATCCAGGTGAATTTAAGACGTCTCTGAGGGAGCCTTCGCCTTCTTCGAGTTGCTGCGAAGTGGTTACTGCATTGGAGGATGGCTTGGGTTCGAAAATCCGGAATGTAGTGGCCTTCTCGTAAGGAAGGGGTGAAATGTCCGTGGGAATATCCGATGAGTTGTCTGGAATGCAAGAAAAGCACACTCTAGCAGACGATTGCTCATGCTTCTCATAAACATGCCCGCAGAAACTGTGAACCGGTTTCAAACATTGCCAACAGAAGTATTTGTTCCCGGTGTATTGTTTTGTTTTGATCGTAGGGAATTCGCATTTGGAATTTGGGCAAGTGTACTCTCTTTCGTGAGGAGAAACATGCATCTCTTCGAAAGTTGCCTGCGCTCTCTGTATTTGGGCGATAGTTAAAGGTGGAAGTTCAACTGCCGCCGACTCAACAGTCATATCACAATTCCTGAGCATTTTGCAGTGCTGATTTTCGTCAAAGTAGAAAGGCAAAACGAAAATGGAGTAGGGGCAGAAGCCGGTTTTTGAGCTGCCGCGTACTTCCTGAATTGAATTTTTCAAGTTTAGGCTGCAGATTTGAGTGATTGCTCTCAGTATCCATTTAAAAAATGCACGTTCATCATCAGAACGTTTGAAATTTAACCAAATAGGGGCTGGCGTTTCTGCTTAATTAATTGGTTGAGTATATTATGGACATTATCCATCCTGCATTAACAGAACGCGTCCAGTTACTAAATTCGATATCAATCTTAAACGGCATTGGCCGAATCTAGATTAAATTACATTGATGCTAGTTGCTACTCAGTAGATAGCTGACATACAAAGATGTAAATTGGTCGTTTGCTTCTGATAATTTTGTCACTCAGGTCTCGTTGGTTCATGTCCTTCTTTCAAGGCCGCCAAAAACGGGCAATGTCCGAAATCTCATACGATTCCGAAATTGAAATTGTCAATGTCAAAATATGCGTGAATCTCGTAAGCGATTCGGAAGAAGAAACCGACTGTGGTCAGGAAAGTACAGATAGAATTTGTGCGTCACCGTCTGCAGTTAAAACTTCTCAAAGTATCGGGGCGGCCGATTTGCCTAAAGAGATAAACGAAGTCCAGAAGTCTTCAAGGTATGCTACAGCGTAATTCATGCTTTCATCTAGAAACAGTGGAATCATTGTGTAGTTTTGAGTGCATTTCGGCTGACAACATAGAAGTTCAAAAGTGATTCATCGCTCTCCGATTCCCGCCGTCACGTCGTCTGCTTCAAATTCTAATACGAAGCCGGATTTGCCTACTCTCCCAGAAAACCACAGCTCACACGACTCCAGCAGCATCTCCAACTGCCTTGTAACTAAGCATGCCGGCGTCGACAGTGAGGAGCACCCGGATCTGCAATGTGAGCCCGGCCTAATGACAACCGAAAATACGGAGTTATGGTGATCATCTTCGTGTTCCAGTCTTAAGTTCTGTCTTGAATTTGCTCAACATATGTTTATCAAACTAATAGGGTGCGTTCGCTTGGAAAAGCTGAAATGCTTCGAATTTTATCCGAATGCGGTCTTTCAAAGCGTTCCACAAAGATTGAGGCAGCTCGGGCTCTTTATAAAATTACGGGACCGTACAAGTACGCTGTAAGTATCGACATTGGTACGGTGAACTTCGCGTACACTACGTGCGACTTGCGAAAGGAAGCTATAATTGCATGGAAGAAAATCCGAATTGATGAAAAATTGAATCTCGAGAAGTACGCAGCGAAAATGAAGCATATAATTGACCAAATCGCTCCCGATGGTGAACTGGACGATATTATCTTTGTTGTGGAAACACAACCAACGAAAACAGATGTGCGCAGAACAGTTTTGGCAAGGTGTCGCGTCCAAATTCTCCCATTGCGCTTTTTGACAAGTCTTTCCCCCTCAGAAAACAACCACCAACACCGGAAAACTCTTTTTTTCCCTCTTTCTTTCCTTTCCTTCCTCCCTCCTAGTCTCGTAACATCATATTAACTCAATACAAATAATGTATGGCCAAGAATGAGTAGAATTACACTCTGAATCAACGTCAAATGGTCTTTTCCTTTCAGATGGTCAGTGCTCTTCGTCCGGGGGGAGTACTTGAGTAGGTTAATGAGATATAGTTTTATTGCAGCGTTCCAAATTGATTACAGTTTTATATATTTATGAAGCTTCTCCTTCCTCTTCCTCGGTCTCATCGCCATTTCCATCTCCAACTGGACCTTGCACGACATCCTCATTAAACCAGTCAATGACTCGTTTAACCAGATCCATTATTGGGCCATCTGTACTCATAACCATTCTTTTTTTCTTTGAAGTGTTGTACGGTCCTCTACGTTTCCTTTTCTTTCCGCTTTCTTGCATATTGTTGCCGCCAACTGCAGCGTCGTCGTCTTCAATATTGTCTTCGACATCACCTTCAACTTGAGATGGAATCGGTATTTCCTCGTTCAGAAATGTTACCAACTTATTCCATGACATCGTTTTACGGTTAATACCACCAATCTGCTCGACTTTGCGCCATAACTTTTCCATATACTTGTACATATCTTCTGTTTGACCCTGATAATACTTTCGAACGACTTCCATATGTTCCAAAATGGTAGCGAACCTCTTGAAGTACTTACTACGAGAATTTCCAACTCGCCAAGAGGGTCCGAACGTTTCTTCCAACCATCTGATCGAGGGACCTTGTAGGATGACTTTCTTACCCTTACGCATCTCTTCAAACTGTCTGCCATTTTTCCACACGCCCCACAAGTATCTGAAATCTGCATCCTGCATCGAACTAAACGGAGGTGGCCCGTAGGATTCCCACAACATGTCTTTATTCGCGACAAATTTAGGATTGAGGATGACGTCCCAGCCCGAGTCGGCAGCGAAACTAGATATTAAATTCATGGGTAAGGTATCGTACGCCATGTATATCTTCGCTGGAGGCATTTTCTTGGAAGTGGCTGTTTGGATGCTACTTAGAGTTTGGTGCACTTTCTCTCGAGTCATGGAGGACTTGTCTTCGGGTGATGGGCTCTCAACCACGCCGTGAATTATCACGCCTTCTTCAGCGGAGGGGAGGGGAGAGTTGGAAGCTGTCGATGCCGACGATAGCGGCGGTTGTGTCACCCCTCCTTCGGCGGTTGAAGTGACTGAGGGTTGCGGAGACGGTTGATTCTTACGCCGTCTAGGTGTGATGTTTGGCGTGAAGTTGAATGTACCTGGCGACGACGATGGTGATTTCTGGACGATTGGAATTCCACGGTCGTCGACTTGAAAATTCAATTTTGATTTCGACATGGGGCGATAAGGTTGTCGGCTTGCAGAGGGGGATTGATATGGTGAACGGTACTTGTTTGTGTTAGATGGTGTAGCAGCTAGCGGTGAATAAATTTGCGGTCTTCGATGTTGAGGAAAGGGTGAATCCTCGCAGAATTCTGCTTGTCCAGCAGTGGTTACCCCTGCGGTCGAATTAAAAATTAAGTTAGCCGGATTGATTATCCGATTTCAGCTCTCTTTTAGATACCGTTGAAGGTGAACCCCACCCTTCCCAGTAATAGTTCCAACATCTCTTGCTGCTTTCTTTGTCCCTCCCTGATATCGTTCAATCCTTGATTGAGCTCACTCCGCAAACACCTCAATTGATCATTCAGCTTTGTGAATCCCTTTTTAACGGCCTCGTCGTTGATCTGCACATCGTCCACCGGCTCCGCCATCTTCGCCTGATACCAAGGTAGGTATTCCTCCTCGGCCCATTTTTGGACTTCGTTATCCCAGAATGGCAATTTAGAAAAGATGACGGATTTGGGGTTTTTCTCCGCTTGATTCGTTTTCTTAAATATGATGGCCCCGCACTGGAGAGAGTTCGAATGAGACAAACAACCCTAGCCGAAAGGCAACGTTGTGCAGCAAATACATACGATAAATAGGATGGGGCGATAATCACGAAGCATTTGTAAAAAAAGCATCGTTCCACGACTTTCAGCTGGTTTCTTTTTTTCCAATTCTGTAAGAGCGCTATCAACAAACGGAAATGCTTTTTCCAGAATTCTCGTCGGAACGTACGCTCCGTCCAAATGCAATGGATAATATTTCTCATTCCTTCCGTATCCGGCGGAGGCTGTTACTTGCTGAAAGGAGAATATCAGCCGGGTATCGCGTCAGTGACAAGAATGGATAATGACAAATTATATAATTGAATTGAATAATTACCTCGAAAGGAACAGAATGAAGATAGTGGCCATTCATTATATTCGTGGCCCAATGCAAGCCGCGGGCAATTTGACCCTGGTCGACCCTATCAGTTATGTGAGTAATGTAGCACACGCAATGTATCCTCAATCGGGAATACGAATGTACCCTTTCTCCTCCAATTTCTGTGCTTGTCCAACCCGTCCGCCATGTAATTTCTTCGTCGAGACGACATTGGCTATTTCGAATATCCTGTTAAACTGTTTACTTTGCGATTCACCTTTTATAGCCTTTTCAGGATCCCTGCCGAAAAGGATTTTGATACCGTAGAAGGTTTCATTGTCAAGCCAATTAATCTTATCGGTCACAGCAGATTTGTAATAATCCAGAATCATGTGGAGATGGAGAAGCATCCAAAAGACAGGGCAAGTTATGGGATCCCTGTGTGGAATGAATACAGAATGTTTGGGCTTCGTGATCTGTTGATTCCTGTTAGAGGACTGCTGCATCAGTGCAAATTTACAAAACGGCTTACATCCTTCATCCATTTCGATTCAAGCATGATGGCCAACACTGCGTAGTCTATTTCCGTACGATCAGGGCTTCGAAGCGTGTACGGAAGGAACTGAATCATTCGCATTGCACGTAAATCGTCACTTCGATTGCCGGTGATATTGAGGTATATCCATGTGAAACAATCCCTTGTGACGCTCGGAACTGTTGGGATTTAAAGAATACTTTAGTACAACTTCAAACTGAAACTGTGCGCAGTCATTTCGCCACTTAGTACAAACATTGCCTCTTGTCCATGCAGGTGAAAAGAATCCGATTAATTTCATCGTCTGTGAGACGGGAATCCAAAATAGTGTTGCGGATAATATCCAGCGTCTTCGACCTTCCGTTAACAAATAACTGTGAGTTGACTGAAAGGAAGAACGTCAAATTAACTCGACTTACGTCGCACGACGCTTCATGTCTTTGTACATGTAATTCTGCATAAAGGTTTGTATTGCATGCGTGTAAGGATTGGGGGAATTCGCCATCGCTTCTACTGTGTTGCTCTGTTGCTTCCACCATCGGACAACAGCGAAGACGGCTTTTTTAATGGATGACTAGAACACGAAATAGTGAGCGAAAGTAAATAATATAATGAACGTAGAAACTTACATAACTATATAATTCAAATACCACTTTTTCGCCTATCTTCCTCTGAACCCTGTGCTCCTCTAAGTCTTTACAGTACGCAGCAAGCTTAAATTCTGTAACATATACATCGGCGAACTTGCGTTTCTGACAGAATCGAGTGAACTTCAACCGCTCATAAAATTGTGTTGATTTTCCCTTATCCCTTCGAACGGTTTCATAATCGTCATAGAAACTATTTTTCAATTCTTGCAATCTTTGTTCTCTCAAAATTTCTTTTTCTTCTTCACCCAGATTCTCGATTCCCTCATACCACCGATCTTCATCTGTCAAGTCAACGTAATTTTCGGCTTCAGTATCTTCTGTATCAGGATCTGTGTCATCCTCTGAGGTTTCAAACTCTTCGTCTTCAGTTTCCCCTACTTGAAGATACTCCGGGTCATGTACTTTGTGGTTAAAGTCTTCGACATCCTCTCTGCACTGATCCATCAAGTCCGGGTCGTCAGCTTCATTCAATGTTTGAAATCCAGGTGAATTTAAGACGTCTCTGAGGGAGCCTTCGCCTTCTTCGAGTTGCTGCGAAGTGGTTACTGCATTGGAGGATGGCTTGGGTTCGAAAATCCGGAATGTAGTGGCCTTCTCGTAAGGAAGGGGTGAAATGTCCGTGGGAATATCCGATGAGTTGTCTGGAATGCAAGAAAAGCACACTCTAGCAGACGATTGCTCATGCTTCTCATAAACATGCCCGCAGAAACTGTGAACCGGTTTCAAACATTGCCAACAGAAGTATTTGTTCCCGGTGTATTGTTTTGTTTTGATCGTAGGGAATTCGCATTTGGAATTTGGGCAAGTGTACTCTCTTTCGTGAGGAGAAACATGCATCTCTTCGAAAGTTGCCTGCGCTCTCTGTATTTGGGCGATAGTTAAAGGTGGAAGTTCAACTGCCGCCGACTCAACAGTCATATCACAATTCCTGAGCATTTTGCAGTGCTGATTTTCGTCAAAGTAGAAAGGCAAAACGAAAATGGAGTAGGGGCAGAAGCCGGTTTTTGAGCTGCCGCGTACTTCCTGAATTGAATTTTTCAAGTTTAGGCTGCAGATTTGAGTGATTGCTCTCAGTATCCATTTAAAAAATGCACGTTCATCATCAGAACGTTTGAAATTTAACCAAATAGGGGCTGGCGTTTCTGCTTAATTAATTGGTTGAGTATATTATGGACATTATCCATCCTGCATTAACAGAACGCGTCCAGTTACTAAATTCGATATCAATCTTAAACGGCATTGGCCGAATCTAGATTAAATTACATTGATGCTAGTTGCTACTCAGTAGATAGCTGACATACAAAGATGTAAATTGGTCGTTTGCTTCTGATAATTTTGTCACTCAGGTCTCGTTGGTTCATGTCCTTCTTTCAAGGCCGCCAAAAACGGGCAATGTCCGAAATCTCATACGATTCCGAAATTGAAATTGTCAATGTCAAAATATGCGTGAATCTCGTAAGCGATTCGGAAGAAGAAACCGACTGTGGTCAGGAAAGTACAGATAGAATTTGTGCGTCACCGTCTGCAGTTAAAACTTCTCAAAGTATCGGGGCGGCCGATTTGCCTAAAGAGATAAACGAAGTCCAGAAGTCTTCAAGGTATGCTACAGCGTAATTCATGCTTTCATCTAGAAACAGTGGAATCATTGTGTAGTTTTGAGTGCATTTCGGCTGACAACATAGAAGTTCAAAAGTGATTCATCGCTCTCCGATTCCCGCCGTCACGTCGTCTGCTTCAAATTCTAATACGAAGCCGGATTTGCCTACTCTCCCAGAAAACCACAGCTCACACGACTCCAGCAGCATCTCCAACTGCCTTGTAACTAAGCATGCCGGCGTCGACAGTGAGGAGCACCCGGATCTGCAATGTGAGCCCGGCCTAATGACAACCGAAAATACGGAGTTATGGTGATCATCTTCGTGTTCCAGTCTTAAGTTCTGTCTTGAATTTGCTCAACATATGTTTATCAAACTAATAGGGTGCGTTCGCTTGGAAAAGCTGAAATGCTTCGAATTTTATCCGAATGCGGTCTTTCAAAGCGTTCCACAAAGATTGAGGCAGCTCGGGCTCTTTATAAAATTACGGGACCGTACAAGTACGCTGTAAGTATCGACATTGGTACGGTGAACTTCGCGTACACTACGTGCGACTTGCGAAAGGAAGCTATAATTGCATGGAAGAAAATCCGAATTGATGAAAAATTGAATCTCGAGAAGTACGCAGCGAAAATGAAGCATATAATTGACCAAATCGCTCCCGATGGTGAACTGGACGATATTATCTTTGTTGTGGAAACACAACCAACGAAAACAGATGTGCGCAGAACAGTTTTGG
>JAHLJZ010000149.1:0-25887 GCA_025602915.1 Paraphysoderma sedebokerense
GAATTACTTCAGGATCCCATACTAAACTGTCAAAAGTGCCATTTGTTCGGAAGGCAACATGAGCAACTGATTCTTGAGGGTTGCTGTCTGGAACATCTTCAACCGTGACGGACGAATCAGTAGAGAGCGTCGATGCAAGAGAATCCAACGTGATGGCATTTGTCCAATTGAAGTGACCTTTGCCGTGACCTTTTCCGGCACCAACAGCAAGAGATGAGGCGGCAGACGAATAGTAATTCTGGGATTTAATAAAGAGCTGTTAATCTCAGCGAAACGGCCAGAAGAAAACATAATCATTTAAATACCTCATCCCCCTTTTTAAAGTAGACTCCTTTAACAATGGCGAGCTGAGAGTCAGCATGTCGGAATGGGAAATTGGAAATTTTTTTTGGAGTATGGATAACATTGTCAAGGGTAACCATTGTCAAGTATGACAGTGTCATTGACCATATATGCTTCAAAGATTACTGTTACATTACCCTTGGAGGAAAGATCTCCTGAAACAATTTCAGTCAACGCGTCGGAAACAGATTATTTTGGTTGGGATGTTGCATTGAGAAGGTTGTAGTGATGGAGAAAGTTGTGGATATACTCTTGATCGCAACGCTTTTCTTGTTGGGGACGTCAGCGATCTTGATAGGAGACCAGTAATTAGAAGAAAGGTTTGCAAAGTTGATGACGTTCTCGCTTGAAGTCAAGTTCCAGTTGGCCCCAGTGTTCAATTCAATAAGCTTTAAAAGTCCGACGCGAAATGTGAAGGAGGATTCCGTATCATTTTGTCGGCGATAGAAACTGGCACCGGCATGAGGGGTTCCTTCAGTTCTATAAACAGATGTGAGATTAATCTATCGTTGAAATGATAAGTCAAATTTCAAATTTCAATCATTCAACTTACTCAAGATTAAAGTCTCCACGAAATCCTTGCCCAGCACCAGAAGAAGTCACCTGAACTGTTAGCTTGGTTCCTTGATCATTCAATGAAGTGCTCAAAGTCTTTTGGAAATTGCTAAATTTGTCAACTTGAGTTTCGAGAGGATTGGTTGAAATAATATGTGGAAGAGGTGCATCGGGAAGAGATACAGTAGTCGATTTCGGACTTTCCTGCTGCGAGGAAGATGGTGGCATAGTAGGCACAGAACTTGGTAAATCAGTCCTTGGGGGTAGAGAGGTCTCATTCAATTTGCCGGATGTCGTGGGAGTAGGCGAGCTTTCTGTCAATGAGGAGATTACAACTGTGGTAATTGTAGTCGATTTGCTTACAGTGCCAGAGGTTACTTCAACTGAATCACTCGTTGGGGAAGTTGATGCCGCTGTGGACGAAAATGTCTCAGTCAAAGTACTGGAGGTGTTCGGGATAGAAGAACTTTCTGATGCTGACGAGCTCACACTTGTAGTGACTGCAGCCGATTGGCTTGAGGTCACCTCTGCAGCAACACTCGTTGATACCGTAGCGGACAAAGAACTACTTGACTTCATTGGGGTTGAGGTGCTTTCTGTTACTGAGGAGCTGATACTTGTTGTGACAGCAGCCGATTGGCTAGCACTGTTGGTGGTTACTTCTGCAGAAACACTAGCTGATACCGTTGCAGACGAAGATGTTTCACTATAACTACTTGAGGTCGTTGGAGTAGAGGTGCTTTCTGCTGCTGATGAGCTCATACTTGTTGTGATCGTAGTCAATACGGCGGAACTTCTGGAAGTCACTTCTGTAGTCGAGGATGGCTCATTTAGGGTGCTTGAGGTTGTTGCGGTAGACGTGCTCTCTGCAACTGAATTACTGACACTTTCCGTGACCGTAATTGATTCGCTAGCACTGCTGGAGGTCGAGGTCACCTCTGTAGACGAAGATGGCTCATTTATGGTACTAAAGGTGGTTGTTGAGGTAGACGTGCTCTCTGTAACTGAATTACTGGCACTCTCCGTGACCGTAGTTGATTCGCTTGCAATGCTAGACGTCACTTCAGTAGATACACTAGTTGATGCCGTTACTGACGCAGACGTTTCATTTACGATGCCGGATGTCGACGGCGTAGCTGGCTAATGGAGCTGGTATCGGTTGCAACTGTAGTCGATTCAGCCGCAATGGTGGAGGTCGATACACTACCCGATAGTACCCGTTGTGGTTTCCATTGGTGGCAGTGAGGAGGTTGTTGTGGTGGTTGTAGATCTGATTACTGTAGGAAGTTTACAGGCAGGACAGATGGATTGAGGTACTGCCATGGCGCCATTCTGCAAAGTTGCGAGCAGGAAGAGCAAAGCAACAGTCGTATGCTTCATGTTAGGATTACCTCGGAATTCCAACGTGTGTTATTACGGGAAGAGGCAAGTCGAACAAATTTATTTAACACTGACAAGCAGAAGATTCGAACATTCTTTTTCAAATAAACGAGAATAAGTGATAAAATTGTTCACGAATAACCCGACCATGGAAAATAAGAATTTGTTCCGCACCCAACCTGCCAGCACAATGTCCATGGTCAAAATGTATGGTCACGCCAACGCTCCAGAACTCCACACTCCACAGTAACCTAGCATGTCACCGCCGTTCACTGGAGTATACCGTTCACAGGACGGTGAACCTCCTAGTTCCCATGGAAACCTCCGGAGCATTTACACAGCATTTACATACACAGCATTTACATACACAGCATTTATACAATCAATCACTGTACATCGAACCCACAATGCTTACTCTGAAATGCACTGGGTGCGCTACGGTTACTGCAGATGAAACGGATTTTTGGAATGATAATAAGCTCTACAAACAATGCTGTCGTTGTCGAAATTACCCACCATTCGCGGGATACGTTCTTGAAAGCCTGAAAGAATTGGACGAAATCTTGAATCAAACGATAGTTGACGCTGTGTGTCAGCATACGGATAATCCGGATATGGAGTCCGCTAGTTATTCCACGCCAGTTATCTTCTCCGCTTTAGTACGAGTTATAGATGACTCCAACGACCGCGACGTAGACGAGATAGCACAGCGAGTTAAAATTTCCGTTATGTCTGCTGATGGATACACTTATAGGTATAGGTTGTCTATGGCTCTGTCACTACATGTATTCCTAACGGATACATTCTGCAGATTACAAAGAACCGATCCTTCACCAAAAATGGGCAAGAGATTCAAATTTTTCTGCTCACAGCGTAATTCAATAGGAAAGTATGCCGAGAACCCTAAGAGAACATGTCTACGAACAACACGATATCAATGTAATGGCTTGATAAACATTTTTGTGCCCAAAGATCGGTCCTATCAGTACATTGGGATGCAGTACGAACATCATGAATTTCATCCTCGCGAGGTTAACCGGTCAGTATCAGAGAAGCTCAAACTGTTCATTAAAGACAATATTGATATGTCTGGCAAAGCTATATTCGACAAATTTCGGGAAGACATTGGAAATTACGATGATGATCATTCCGTAACTCAACAACAGGTAACTTTGTCTGTTACACTCCATTCAGCGATTGTTCTTTTAACACAGATACTCGAGGTCTATTATTCAGTTGTTGATGCCGTTGCAGACAAAGTTGTTTCATTCAAAGTATTTGAGGTCGTTGGAGTAGAGGTGCTTTCTGATACCGAGGAACTTACATGTGTTGTGACAGCAGTCGATTCGCTAGCACTGCTGGAGGTCACTTCTACAGACGAAGATGGCTCATTTAGGGTGCTTGAGGCCGTTGGGGTAGCCGTGCTTTCTGATACTGACGAGCTCACATTTGTCGTGACAGTAGTCGATTCGCTAGCACTGCTTGGGGTCACTTCGGTAGATGAAGATGGCTCATTTAGGGTACTTGATGTTGCTGGAGTAGACGTGCTTTCTGATACCGAGGAGCTCACATTTGTTGTGACGGTAGTCGATTCGCTAGCACTGCTTGAGGTCACTTCTACAGACGAAGATGGCACATTCAAGCTACTTGAAGTTGTTGGAGTAGAGGTGCTTTCTGATGCTAAGGAGCTCACATTTGTTGTGACGGTAGTCGATTCGCTAGCACTGCTTGAGGTCACTTCTACAGACGAAGATGGCACATTCAAGCTACTTGAAGTTGTTGGGGTAGATGTGCTTTCTGATACTGAGGAGCTCGCACTTGTTGTGACTGCAGTCGATTGGCTAGCACTGCTGGATTCGAGGTCTATTATTTGTCTCTTGCTTTCTTCAAATAACCACAGTTCAATAGATAATTTTTGAAAGGTGGATTAAACCGGAGGCAGAGAGATTATCTGCAGGGTCTGCCAAAGTATTCTATCATCAATTTCAAGAAAACTGGGATCGGCTTATCTACAATGTTGTACATGAAAACTCTCTACGTTTTGCAGATTCTATGCTGATAATTCTCTTAAAGTATGTTCCGACACAGACTGATGGCTACAACTGCGGCGTCTTCATTATAGAGTATGCTAGGAGAATGGCATTTGGACTTGATATGTCTACTCCTTTCGATCCGAATGCTTTAAGGGCGAAAATACAAGGAGTTATAGAACAAGGTAGTATGGGGCCTTTCGAGGAGTGCCCTGCGTGAAGATGTTTGTAAACATAACTTAGAAATAAATAAAGGAATATATATCAGTGTTTCTGCAGCATATTTCTTATCGGACTGCACTTTCATGTTTTAAATGATTCATCAGAGATAATCATTATTATAACATCAAAAACATTTTAGTTCAATTTATAATAATTATCTTATTGACCATTGCGGATTACGTTCCCGTAATCGGACCTTGCTGCGAAACCTTGGAGAAATATTTCTAAGTCCCTTTTGTGAACGGTTGGTGAACGGGGTTTTTATGTGAACGGCGGTGACATGCTAGGGCACTCAGAAGTCCAGGAGGTAGCAAGGGAATTCCCCGATCACAGAGGGCGTCACGATTATGGGTTCATCTGTGTTCTCTGACCGTGTATCAGCGAAGAGTGCTTGTATACTTGTTGCTTGAGTAGTAAGAGTTACCGCGAAGTGCGTGAATACTCGTGACTCGGTAAACAAGGTCGCAAGAAGTTGCGTTAGTAATGAAATGGATGATGAAGCACGTAGTAATGACACATCTTTCTTAACTTATTACCTTACTATTATTTCAATATATTATCATGGAGACTCATTCTCGACCAATTTCGTCGCCTATGCAGCGGAAACAATCAAGCTTGGTCTCTTGTCTAGTGGTAAGCTCATATAATCTTAATCGGTCGCGCTTTTCGAAGGAAATATATTGAAAGATGAATATTCACAGGCAGGATCAATGGCTGGGACAGCTGTTGATACGATACTGTTTCCTCTAGATACTATAAAAACTAGGCTTCAGTCACAGAGCGGATTTCGGGCCAGTGGTGGCTTCGGCGGGATTTTCAAAGGTCTTCTTCCAGCAGTAATCGGGAGTGCTCCTGGCGGTAAGTAGTCTATATTTCAGGTATTGGCTGACTGCATCGACTAAAACATGATTATTTTTATTGCAGCGGCTGCGTTTTTTGTGACGTATGAGTACTTTAAGACGATACTGTCACAATTGTCGCCTCAACAAAATTATACCCCGACAAACCATATGGTCGCGGCCTCTTTGGGGGAAATTGTACGCTTGCTTTACAGGGTTTACTCTGCTCTGATCCACTCCGTGTACTCATATATTCTATACTCTAGTCTGCCTGTGTGGTTCGCGTCCCTACGGAAATCTTGAAACAGCGACTGCAAGCCCAACAGTATTCGAGCACATTTGAGGCAGTAACCTCCGTTTACAAATCGGACGGCATGTTAGGCTTCTATCGAGGATATTTAAGTACAGTCCTACGAGAAGTAAGTATCTCCATGTACCCCTATTTTTCATGATGATTCCTCTTGACGCTTCTCCATTCATGATATAGATTCCATTTACTTGCATCCAATTTCCACTATACGAATATTTAAAACATCGACTTCATCAATCTAATATACATTCCGGGCTACCGCCGCCAAAATCGTATGAGTTAGCCATTTTAGGATCCATAGCTGGTGGAATAGCTGCCGCAATCACCACACCACTAGATGTAGTTAAAACTAGAGTTATGCTTTCCTCAAAATCATCTTCACATATAACGAATGCGAACATTCGAAACACATATTACCATGGCGTGTTTTCTACCTTTCGGATAATTATTGCCGAAGACGGCGTGCGAGCTTTGTTTAGAGGTTTAGGGCCCCGCGTCGTTTGGATCAGTATGGGAGGATTTGTGTTTTTAGGTGTTTACGAAAAGGTCAAATCTATGTTGGAAAACGGGGGATCATCCACAGTTGGGCGATGAATAGTAAATATATCATGATAATTATCGCACTGCCAGACATTCTTTAATTTACTGCCAGATATTACAAGTTAGCTATCCCCTGACCGGTGATTTTTGTCGCTCGTCTCGTGCCCTTCGTTTTGTCGCGTCCATCCACTTGGTCCGAAATTGGTAACAGTGTGCAATTAGTTCTGATTGTTACAAAAGTGAGGGAGAACATTCCTGTGATGGCCAAATATAAACACGTCTTTTTGCATGCTACTAAATTTGGATCTTCCCTTGGATCACAGAACCCCGCAGTAATTCATACCTGCTTCCTCCCCCTTTCCTTGCCTGCAAAAGAAAGTTCTCTGAACGGATGGTTGTGCGGATGTCCAAATGAATGAAGCTATAGATACTCACCTGTATCATGCTATAAATACTCAGGAGCCCCATTCTGTAAGTATCAGTCTCTGCATCGAATGGTTAAACCAACGATCACACTCCTTTTGGCGCTTGCTGCGTTGAATGCCGGTGTCCTCTCTGTCCCTTTGACCGGAGATGGCAGTTCGAGCAACTCAACATCTTCCAGCAGCCAGATTCAATCATCGACTGGCTACAGCAGCAATGAGACATCAACTGTTGTCCATGCCACCTCCACTGTCATTGTTCATGAGAATGTGACTGTCACCACCACAAAGACTAGTGATGTGATTACAACTACGAAGCCCACGGGCGAAAATACTTCGACTTATACTACCAAGCCCAATAACAGCTATGATACCTATTATACTAACTCTGCGCCCAATACCATTTACAATACCTATCCCACCAATACCAGTTACGATTCGTATCCCACCACCAATTATAATCCCAATACGAGTTACAATACTTATCCCACACAAAGTTTTGACATGAACTCAACAATGTATAATAATTATACCACTCTGAGCGATGGATGGAGCTCCTCATTGTATAACAATTATACCACCAAGACCGATGGTACCTCCACGAATTATAACAACGTTACTACCAAGCCTAGCGACGGGACCTCAACTATTAAAGGCAACTACACCACCAAAACCGGTGATTATACCTCCGCCTCTACCATGACCTCATCAAAGTATGAGAACTTAACTACCATGACCACTGAAGTGAGCACCTCCAAGTCTGAATCAACTACCAGAGTCAGTGAGAGTGTGACCACCAAGTCTGAATCTACTACCAGAGTCAGTGAGAGTGTGACCACCAGGAGTGTTGAAGGCACCTCAACCACGATGCGCGAAACTACGACAAAGCCAACGGCATCCTCCTCTTCTCATGAGAGCGTTCCAACTGAGATTTCAGATGACAAAACCTCATCAGGTGTGAATAGGACATTGTCTGTCTTTATGAATGATGAGGGAACAAAATTGGTTGTCTCCGTCAAATCCCAGAATGAATCTGTAAAATATCGCGGTGACTTCTCCCTTAAGTAAGGTAACCTCTTGCTGAAATCACTTTTGACAGTTACTAATCTTTTAACTTTAGAACCGAAAATGGTCCGGAAGCTGGAGCCCGTTTCGTGGTACAGGAGAACAACGACACTGACGTCTTTGGTTTCCGTGTTGCCTTATTGAGACTTGTTGAGTTGAATCCATCCCACAACTGGACTCTTCGCTCTAGCAACAATTCTATCAATTTCCTCAAGAATGGCAGATTCTGGTCACCAATTAACGTAACAGAGGTTCCCAATGAACGCAACGTTACGGTGAAGAAAGTTTCAACAGTCTTCTCCATGCCAGTCAATGGATCTGACAAGAACGTCAGCGTTACCTTTGAGGCATTCCTTGTCAACCAACCGGTTAGCATTGACAACCACACTTATCTTCCTCGCGCTCTTAAGTATGGCTTGGTTATCGAAAATTTCCCCTTCCAATTCAATGATTCGTCGTTGGCCGTTGTAAAGGGTGCTATTTTCAGGACCACTGAAAAGGTGAATTTTCATTTATCTTTACCGTTATAACGAATTCAAATTGACTGTTGCGATATTCTTAACAGAACGAGTTTTCCTCTGAAAACCGAACATTTGTGATTGGAGATGGTAAAGGACGATTCAACTGGACCAATGAAGTTACTTATGACGGAGAACCTGGTGTCATTTATGCAAATGGAAGTTCCGTCTCGTCCTCCTCTGAAGTTACCACGGAAAATGCAACCATTGATGCAAGTGAAAGTCTTATTCGCCTCGTTTTCCGCACTCAACCAGGTAACTTCTCGAGAATTGAATGGGACCCTGAAGTCATTCTTGAAGAAGACAAATTGGCTCAATCATTATACGTTCAATCTAAGAGTGCTGCCGGAGCCACCACCGTTTCCGTTGGTGTTTCTCTTGTCGCTCTTCTTTTCTCCTTCTTCGTCAACTACTTTTAAATCATCCTTTGATGTCTTGCGAGTTGTGAATTGCCTTGCGCTATATACCCATGACTGATTGTATTTATTATAGCACATATTATAGCACATACCAGATATGTTATGAATAAAAATAATAGCGAGAATTTACACTTGAGACTTCTGACTTGAGCAATTCAAAATACAAATGGAACTAATCTCCATTTTCCCCTAACGTGCCTCTTCCACTTGTCCTTACCAAACTCTGTTTCCAAGGCCTTCTCTTCGCTCCACACTCTCATCACTAACGGAACCGTCATGACAACGACAACCAATCCCCATAGCCTATAATCTCTTAACCCCCATACCCAAAAATAGCTCCAGACACATCCAAAGAATCCGGTGTAACTAGGATGAACCAACCACTTGTACGGTCCGTCTGAAATTAGACTATGATCTTTACGAATTGTGACACTGTACGTAAACAGATTTCCAAGAGTCTTAAAACTCCATAGTCGAAGGTAAGCGGAAGCTGCGCACACAATAGCTGGAAGTATTATTGAAGACACAGAGGAGGGAGGAATAAAGGTCAAGATAGCATAAGCCGCCGTTATAGGGTACATCAGAATAGAAAGCTGAGCGAGCTGGATGGGGACGAAAGGATCCACCTTCTTGTCTCCGGATTGTCGGGTGAGTGCATGAGCGGGCGGAATGCCAATTCGAATTAAGAGGTAGCTCAGAAAGAACAGTATGGCATGAGGGATGGTGAAGTAGTGAGCTGGGTCAGTGTGGATTTTGGGATATTCAATTCCCAGTAAGTAGTTTGTGTACGACTGCATTAGTGACATTCCTTCTTTACAGATAGGCAAATTCGGGACCGGCTTCTTAGTATTTAACTCTTCGCAGTTCACTGGATGTTAGTTGTTCCGAGGTCAGCCGCGCATCTTGGACGTGGCTTCATGACCGCACATGTCTCTGAAAATTCTGTTGAATAGACAAATGGCTGTTGCATTATATTATATGCCACTTGAAATATATCACGATACAATTTTCTTTCGGCTAATTTAATGCGTATGTTGTGGCCTCGTCGATCATACTGATGATCCTGATCTTAGAATTGTCTACGACTTGGACACCTGCACTCCTGCAGAGCAGACAAGGACACAATAATTGCTGTCAATCTTAGATTAGGTAGTAATTAATGTTCAATAGTCAGCCATAATGTGTATAATACATCCTGAAGGTCGTTGAACACTCAAACATTATTGCAATAGTCATTCAATCAGCTCGAGAGTGGAAATGACAGGGTCATATAGGAAAGTTTGATGCACAAGAAGAGATCCCATAAGCATTCTTATTCTTTATTATATTTTAGGCGATCGCATTCTTATGAGAATGTCAATTCATTTGCACAGATAAGGATATAAATTTCGTCATTTGTACCATGCTGGCATCGATTAAGCACAATAGGCTTCAGCCACCTTTCTACTGGATTCTTGCAGGAGGATCATCTCTGCAATTTCTGTATATTAAAACTCGACATTTTATCTCTTGGCAAAGAACACTCGTCCATTCCATCTCTCCCACTTTGTCAACGAACACATTTGCCTTTGCAAGTTCCCGCAATCTTTGCTTCTCGTCGTATGAATTCGTTGGCTCTGTAGCCATCTCTTTACAGTTTACCTTTCGTTATGGCCCCATCTCAACCCCTTCGTTTACTCGTCGTATCTAACCGACTCCCGGTTACAATCACCAAAAATGAAGATAGCTCTTGGAAGTTTGTCATGTCTTCTGGCGGTTTGGTGAGCGCCCTTAGTGGTCTTAAAAAGGAAATGAAGTTTACGTGGATCGGTTGGCCTGGTATGTCTTTTGATTTTAAAGACAAAAACGCAGTAATCTTATATTGAACTGTTATATTTTGCTTCAGGTATCGACTTCCCACAAAGTGACCATGCTGTTATCTCTGAAACTCTTCTTAACGATCATTCTTGCTTCCCCGTTTTTGTCCCTGACGATATCGCCGATGCTCATTACAACGGCTTTTCGAATTCCATCTTGTGGCCATTATTTCATTATCACCCCGGCGAACTTCATTTCAATGAGTCTCATTGGGAGGCTTATGAAATTGCCAATAATCTGTTCGCCGATGCTATCATGGAAGTCGTTAAAGAAGGGGACCTTGTTTGGGTTCAGGTATGGAGTGCGGAACTTGGAAGCCACCGATATTGAACCGATCTTGACAGTATTTATAATATAGGATTACCATCTCATGTTGCTCCCCGCATTACTGAGAAAACGATGTCAAGAGAGAGGATTATGGAATGTTAGAATAGGTTGGTTTTTGCACACACCATTCCCCAGTAGCGAGATATATCGGTTGGTATTGCTTGTCCTTTACATCAACGTAAGCTTTAATTAATTCATGTATTTCAGAATTCTCCCTGTTCGGAAGGAAATTTTACTTGGTGTTCTTCAATCCGACCTCCTCGGGTTTCACACTTACGATTACGCCCGACATTTCCTTTCCTCCTGTACTCGGATCCTCGGCCTTCACACGTTACCGAATGGTATTGAGTTTGAAGGTCGTTTGGTCCACGTTGGTACATTCCCTATTGGTATTGATCCCGAAAAATTCACTGATGGGCTTCAGCAGCCATCAATTCAAGCCCGCATTGCCCGGCTCCAAGAAAAATTTGCAGGGGTAAAAATCATTGTTGGTGTCGACCGCCTTGATTACATCAAAGGCGTGCCTCAGAAGCTCCACGCCTTTGAAGTGTTTTTGAGTAGACATCCTGAATGGATTGGCAAAGTAGTGTTGGTTCAAGTCGCTGTTCCTAGTCGAACTGATGTTGAAGAATATCAAGCGTTACAGACCACCGTAAACGAATTGGTCGGCAGGATTAACGGTAAATATGGAACCGTAGAATTTATGCCCATTCATTTTATGAACAAGAGTGTGAACTTCGAGGAATTGGTCAGCCTGTACCGTGTCAGCGATGCTTGTCTAGTTAGCAGCACTCGTGACGGCATGAACCTGGTACGTTGGGCATTTCGCTTCGTTACTCCCAAAATTTGTACTCACAATTTTTCGACTACACTAGGTGTCTTACGAATATATTGCAACCCAAAAAGATCGACATGGAGTTATGATTCTGTCAGAATTTGCCGGGGCTGCACAATCACTTAATGGTGAGTAATTTCTCATGCTACCTTCACGCCTTGTCGTAAAATACTTATTCACTTTTTTATTGTTCGCTCACTACAGGTTCCATCATTGTAAACCCATGGAATACCGATGAGCTTGCAACTGCCATCCACGACGCCTTAACTATGCCCGATGACCTCCGCAAATCAAATCATCAGAAGTTATTCCGATATGTCACAAAATACACAGCCGCCTACTGGGGGCTCAGTTATGTTAATGAATTAAGGGTTCGTGTTGTGAAGCGACATTAATTGACATTTGATGCCCTCTAATTTTCTTTATTCAGAGGGTTTCCGAAGAGCATGATCATCGTATGCAGCTTCCGAGGTTATCTCTGGACGACCTTGTCAATATGCATCAAAAGAGCACAAAGAAGAAAGTCATCTTCCTTGACTATGACGGCACTTTGACGTCAGCCCATAAACTCCCTGAATTTGCTCGACCGTCTTCAAGTATTCTAAATACTCTCGAGCTTTTGTCCAAGCTGCCGAATACACACGTCTACATCCTATCTGGCCGATCCCGACATCACCTCTCGCAATGGTTCCACAATAACAGGTTCATCGACGTTGGATTGTCTGCGGAACATGGCTGCTTTTACAAACATCCTCCTTCTCTCAATTTTTCGCCCTCCAATTTATCTCCAGACGAAGCGAAATCTTATAGAGTGGAATCCGATGGATGGTACCGTCTTGTGAATCAAGTGGATGGAAGCTGGAGAGAAACTATCAGACCACTCTTCCAACACTATACGGAACGTACTCCAGGAAGTTTTATTGAAGAAAAAGAGGTCAATATTACTTGGCATTACAGAAATGCAGATCCTGAATTTGGAAGTTGGCAAGCGGCTGAGCTCCAGGTTAACTTGGAGAAAATTTTGAGTCATATGGCGGTTTCGGTACATATCTTTTTATCAGTACTTGACCTTTATACGTGAAACTGACGTGGACTATTTTTGCTCTACTTTTCAAAGGCCGTTCTTGGGACAAAAACTGTCGAGCTGCGTCCGTCTAGCGTTGATAAATCCACGGCTGTTCGTGCCATATTACGAGATTTATGTCTTCACTACAAAGATCCTCAAGCTATTGATTTCATCTTATGTGTCGGAGACGGTAAAACAGACGAAGTTGTGTTTGGATTGCTGAACGAATGGAGCGGGGCACCTGGCAGCTCAATGGCTGCAGCTTTGGGGACGACGGGATCAGTCGATGATAAAGTGGGTAAAGTAGAAACCATTACTTGTACTGTAGGTAAGAAACAGACTGGCGCCAAGTTTTACGTCGAAAGTGTACGACAGGTGACTGAATTGTTGAGAGGAATAGGAGAAAGAGAAAAAGTTGACGGACATTAAAAATGGGTTGTTTATTGCAAGATATCTCTTCCGATTTGTCGTAAGATTTGCCATTCTGTTGGCTTTTCCACGGCATAGGTTTTAAAGTGAAATCGTTGATTCAGAGTATTCATATAAACCATGTATTGTACTGATATTTCAATAGCATTTTGTGATAATAACAATATAGAACTTTTCATATTGCAAAGCGATGCACCCATCAGAACTATAAGTGTTATCTTGAGGTGTTTTGTCAATGATAATAATTAAATTACCCTTTATTGATTGAATGGTACCAGTAATGCCGTTTTGCAGTGGCCATGATTGATTCCTTCAGATAATTATCAACCCAATAAGAAATTGTGCTCAATAGTAATCTGTAAATCCGCAAACAAAGTACAGATATTGTAAGTCATGAAAGAAATAAAAAATATTATGGTCAAATTCGTCAACCTTATAAATTGGCAGTAAACTCGTCGAACAGGGAGGAAAGGGGCCACGTGGCTCGTCAAAATCTTTCCTTCACCCTAAACCCATCGAATTTTTGATTCCATCTCATCGAACATACCCATCCATCGAGTTGCGGTCACTTTTATATTTTGGTATGTGTCTTATCAGTGTATTTTGGTTATATCATACACATATTTATCGTTATTTGTACTGACTTGGATGGTTTCTTGCTTTGTATTTTGTGGCTGCCCGACTACACTTTTGTTGATGGACGATTTTCACTTGACAACCGACTTATCCTCCCTCCCTTGATATTCTCTCATACCAATATCTCTCTCTTATTGATCATACGTGCTCTCTGTTGTCTTGATCATTTTTATCTCATCGCGGCTGATCGAAATTGAAATTGTAAATCGCAAAACGTTCACATAGAAATCACAAATGGCTAAAGATAAGGGTACCAAGCGTTCTGCTATCTCTGAAGTTGTGACAAGGGAATATACTATTCACTTGCACAAATATGTGTTCGGAAAGTAAGTGGTAGACAGATTTTTTCATTAGAATATTGGAGTGCGGACGAGTCTGTCTTTGTAGAATTTGTGGCGTTGGTTACTTCGAAATGGGATCGTGCTATGTGTAAAATCTGCGTTAGGCTGGCCAGAATATGTTCGTGGATGGAGTTGGGGAATGATTTATGTGGAGAGATCAATATTCTCTGTTGCTTCAGATGGATTATTAACCCGGCTCGCACTCCAGGACCTTCAAGAAACGAGCCCCCACCGCCGTGAAGGCCATCAAGGCTTTCGCCAAGAAACATATGGGAACCAGCGATGTCCGTCTCGACCCGGGTCTCAACCAGGCCGTTTGGAAACAAGGTGTCAAGAATGTTCCCCGTCGTCTTCGTTTGAGAATCTCTCGCCGCAGAAATGACGATGAGGAAGCCAAAGAAAAATTGTACTCCCTCGTTGAATTCGTTCCTTGCACCAGCTTTAAAGGTTTGTTCTGAAAATTTGCTGATGAGTGATTTATTTTGTATTTCTGACTCTTTCCTTTGCTCACTGAATCAAAATTAATTGTGGAATGTTAGGTCTTCAAACCGAAAAGGTCGATGAAGCTTAAATATACAGGTCCCCCATGTTAAATCTTGTGTCATAGTTCTTTGTTTGAAAATAATAAAAGCAATGTTACAGCCATGAAATGTTGTTTTTGTCAAATTTACTCGATCACAGATGGTTCTTTGGATCTGTATTCCAATTTTGATGACTTGAATTAGCATTGTCTCAAAATGTCCACGCCTTGATCAATGATGTTCACCAAACCGAACAAGGTCGATCTTTCGCCGTTCATGTGTGCCATACAAGAAGTCCGGAAAGCTATCACCCATATTTCTATACTAGATGTAAGTTTATTAATTCACAACACTGCAATATAACATTGAGTATCTGGGAAGCTGCAGAATTGCCTCCTAAAAAATACTCCTCGAACGCCCTTTATGTATTGTTGCCGAGAGGAGTAACATTTGATTCGCGGCTGACTCCCAGCGAACCATTCCACTTCCATCTGCTATTCTGCTCATCAGACAGAATATTCTCTGAAGTGCAACTCTCCTACATTCCGTTTTGACGTCCGTCCGCAGTTAACAGCCAAAAAGATTACATTCTATACCTCTCCGCTCCCCAACAGCAAAAGAATTGCAAACAGTCAGGAGTCGCTGATACCAATTTTGCGACACGTCTCCTAGACCTGCGTCTCTCTGATATACCCTCGTTCTTCTCTTATACCAAACGAAATACTAAAAGTAAAAGATAAAAAAATGAAGATACCCTTGATTATACAATTTCTTCCTTTCCTACTTCTGGTTGTCTCGAATGTGCCGGCTTCATTCCAATCTCCCATCGCCCCAAACCCCGATAACGAATGCTCCTTGTCCGAATCCCTTTCTCCCGCAATAACTAAAAGATCGCTCTCATCCTCCTCATCACCAAATTATTATGCCAATGCGGTTCCTACTATCCCACGAATTAACATGACCCAGGCGTTAAATTCTACTGCATTCCGACCTCTATCCTTAGAGTCAGTCAACCGACAAAATCTTGATGCCCAGCTAGGCAGAATTGGGGGATTAAATGTCTGGATTGCAATCGCAAAAGATGCGAGAAATACTATGAGAAAAAATGAAACTTTCACCATGGAAAAGTTACAGAGTTATGCGGCAAGTGACGGAGTAGGAAAAGCTATTTCAAATTGGCTGGTAAGTTGTCATCTCCACTTTATGTGATGATACCTGATATTTTCAGCAAATTATAGAACCAAATGAAAAAGGTAGACTAACAGTACAGTCATCTGCATTTAGAATCTGGTTGTCTTTCTAGCGTTTAATCTTCTCGCGGCATTCCTTATGCTTCTTTGCGCTCCTTGCATTTGTATCTTTGGAATATGTCGAAGACGTCGAAAATTTGATTATACCGTGGCACCATCAACTAAACAGCAAAGAATGACGCTAGGATTTCTGGCTGTGGTTTTCATATTTGAACTGTAAGCTATCCCTTTCCCTTCGATCTACTCTTGGATTCATTGAAACGAATTTAATCTCATGTCCGTCTTTATTTGATTCAGTGTCGCCGTTATCTGCGCTCTCCAAGGAAACACCACCGCCTCAAGTGGATTGATGAACGCATTCGGTTCTGTCGGTACTGGTATTGAGGCATTCCAAGCCTTCTCTGACAATGTGAAACCAAGCGTTTCTCAGGTTTTCGTACAAGTTCAAACAACTGCGAACTCATCCATTGATAAAGTAACCGACACAACTGGCCTTACGTCATTTATTAACGGAATGATTGGTCAAGTGAACACGTTGAGCACTGATTTGGGAGATTTGGACCAGATTTTAATAGATGTGATGACAAATTCTGTTTACCTGGAGACCAACTTGACAGCTGCAACTGGGAACATAACAATTTTGACAAATGGTATGTATACAGTCACTTATCTTGTCATTCAGGCACTTACTCAATTCTCCGTCCGTATCCCAAAACTGTGCCATTCGATATCCTGGAGCAGACCTCCAAACCATCAGCACCAACGCTTCTGACTTGAATAATGTGCAAACCGTCGGAAGTTTAACTTATCAGCTCATTAGCTCAATACCCGGCATTCCAGACTTCAGCGGCGTAGTCATAACCAATTTCAGCTCGCTACCTAATATTACCGACGCGACCGCCCCGTTGAGAAATGTCCCAAATCTGAAAACAAAAGCAGATGATGCAAAAACCGAAGTTACTAATATGAATAATAGCCTGGGTACAACAATTACTGATGCCCGCGAAAGTAAGTGTTTCCCATTCTTATTGCCCGTCGCACCACTTCTTTGGATATGTATTCTAAACATTCGCCTATTTTTATCGCGAACAGGTTTAAAGAGTAAAGTCAAAGACCTTTTAGGAACTGCAAATGTTCAAATTTCGGCCCAAATTGAGAGTTCTCCATTTTCCGCGCAAATGGATCAATCTTTGAATGATGCCAGACAAGCATACGTGACTGTCGGGAAATTCTTTTTGACTCCAATCGATGATGGTAGATATTACACGACTTTGAGCATTGGATTAGTTGTAGTTTTAATTATGGTCACCGTGGGAGTTGCTACAGCAGCTAAGGCACCCAAAGGATTGAAGTGGTTCGTTTTTTCTACTATGGCTTTGTCCTATCTTTTTGTTATAAATATTAATTTTCTTTTGTTTGTTTAGTGGCGCTTGTACCGCAATACCGATTTCTTCATTCTTGTTTCTCTTTTGTATTGTTCACCTCTTATTCGCCCTGGTTGTGAACGAGGTATGTCAAGAGCTGGATTCCAACGCACCCTTCAGACAAACTGCTGCGATCACCAAAAATCAAATGCTCCCTGCTCTTGGTGCTGTGGGTTTCCAAACCCTTGAAAATTGCAATAAGAATTACACTCTTTTGGAAGCAGTCGGCAGAGTTGATATCAGTCAATTTAGAAACGTTTGGACTCCGCAACAGGTTGACGATATCCAAAAATTGTTGAACACTGTCGCGAACTTCAGTCTTGCTCGACAAGCTAGTGATGCCTTCGACCAAATTAATTGGAACCAAACCATCAACGACGTGTTCAACCTGGATGTCAAGTGCGTTTAATAATTTCTGTCAAATCTCGATCGTTCTTCGACCGTACTAACGTTCTCTGTTCTCCAATGTTCAACTTGCAGTTCTCTTTTCAATCTCGGTAACACCTCGATACAGGACCAACTCTCACCTTTCAACAGCTCTCAATTTACGTCATTCAATTACAGTCAATACACTAACGAGACCAACTCAAACGCAATCAATACTACCTCTCTGACGAATTTCCGCGGCGTATTAGATAATATTATGAATAGTGTTGATGACACCGCTTTCAATTATGGCAACGGCTCCTACAATAACGCAATGAAACTCACTTGCGTTGATGATTTTAAAGCCAAGATCCAAACCATTTTGAATTTAATTGATTTGACTACAAATACTACCGCAGTGAACATCGAAAACAGTAGAATTGCGATGTTGAATGTAACTCAAACCTTGGAGTCCACTGTGAACTTGATTCCGGTACAAAAGCTTTCCTTAATTTGAAAGTTCAGAACAGCTTTATTAATTGCACTCCATCATTGATAGGGCAAAGTAGCGAGTATCGTAACCAAAGCCAACAATATCATTGCTGCGGTCGGCCAATTCATAGTTGACACTAAGAACGACGTCAGTATTCATTTTTCAACTCTTTCTGTTGATAACGTTTCTACAGGAGATACTAAAAATTATGTGAACTGCAGATTGTAACCAATCGTATCCCTTCAATTCGTACAGAATTAGTTGTAGGTGCGACATCTGTACAAAATACAGTCACCCAAGCATTGTCTTGCCAACCTTTAGCTTCGTCCATTCTGTACGCTAGAGATTCCACTTGTCAAGTGTTCTTGTAAGTTCTTCCTTTCATTACGTTTTCAGATTAATAAAATTAACATTTCTATCCTTACAGAGGTGGCATTGACGCACTTTGGCTGGCCTGCTTTGTCGGAGGATTCGTTACAGTTGTAGCCATCATCGCGATTACCATGATTAACCGCCGCATTGAAGAATCTGCGAACGCCCAATTCGATAAATCTATTAATAAACCAAAGGACCCGCAACAAACTTCATTACTGCCTATTCCTGTCCCATCTGGCAACATCCAAGCTACCGCGAGAGCTAGTGCAGTTATGTCATCGCCTAGTGGTCAAGGACCCAGAATGTCGAGACCACCAAGTTTTGTCGCGACTCCTCTGGCCGTTACGACTGGGACACCACCCAAGGGTAGAAGTCGAAGCAACACCGCGAATGGAGGACAAGCGCCGTTCTCCCCCGATGAGATTGAAAACATGATGCAGAGTGATTTTGGAAGGTATGTCAATCCGTAGAATTTGCGTACCGCCGATGACTTACCCTAACCTTATTATATTTATTGTAGGCAACGACTTTCGATAGCCGGTCGCGAACTTCTCTCCCCTATCTCCCCCCAAAGTCAAGGCAATCGTAGCAGATCAACCAGTGTGACCAGTGCGATGAGGCCACCAATATATGAAAACAGCGCGACTTCCACACCTCCTACTAGAAGTGTTTTTCCTGAAGATTAAGTAAAGAAAGAAATGATTATAGTAGCAAAATGAGAAGACAGGATTTATAAATATTATATACTTTACGTGATTTAGTTCTTATGTATGAAGCTTAGTTGGTGTAGGTTTAGTGAATTTATTCCTTGTTGTATTCGCGAGATCTGGTGCCTCCGATCTTGAAATATAAATATTTGTCGTTTGCCTTCATGTCGTTTTTCTTGTCCACCGTTCCATCATCAAGTGTTTTCTATCGATCTTGAGTTCTGTAGCAGTTTCTACACCTTAAATCGAAATTGAGAATTTCCTGTTGCACGAGATTCAGCAAGTTGCATGGATTTATTTAACACCATCGATCATAAATATAGGTAGGTCGAAATACATGCGACGGTTTTCAACACAGATTTTTCTATTTACAAAAATGAGATTTCTTAAATAATTATACAAGACTCCAATTTTTCACCATAATATCTTTTCTTTTAACTACGTTTTGTGTACACCTCATTTATGACTTCTTGTAATTTACTTCTTGAAACGGGTTTTGATAAATACATGTCCATTCCAGAGTTGAGTCCTTCGGTTCGATTTTCGGATAGCACGTCCGCGCTGTGAAATTAATGAAACCGTGAGTTGTAATTATTTTACAACGGTGTGGATTAGTGAGGAGCACATAAGAAGCATATTTGCAATCAATAAGGGTACCTTAATCCCACAATAAACGGCGATTTAGAGTTAGTTTCATCAACTGTCTTTAAGTTTTCGCAATACATTCGGATCTGTCGAGTTGCCTCTAAACCATCCTGGATTGTGAATCAGATAGTATTCAGTTTTGCTACTCAGCCAACACTAATATTAACAGTTTAACTTACCATGACTGGCATACGAACGTCCATTAAAATCAAATCATACTGTTTCTTTTGAACCATTTCAGTAGCGATTAATCCGTTGTCGGCGAGGTCAACCGTAAACCCAAGACGTGAAATCATCTTTTGAATTACTTTTTGGTTTACTCTGATGATTAAAATTAAAATAGTATCAAGTCAGTTGGTGAAGATAAACTATACCTGAGATTGATGCCTGTAGATTAGGTGAGTACTCACATATTGTCTTCCACCAAAAGAATAGCAATCTCTCCGAAATTTCCATCGGATGTTCTTGGAGACGATGCCATACCGTCGTCCGCCTTTACCATTTGAGTGATAGCGCCACTTGCACCGCCCCCGCCGTATTTTACAGTGTCGGTGCTTGGGTTTAAATAAGACGCGACTTGGCGAAATAACCCGGACTGTTTATGCGGGTATTGAATGAGATGAAGGTTTGGTCGATTGAAAGCAAGTCGAGCAACATAGTCACGCTGCGACGCAGAATAGATCACAAGAACATTTGAGGCTGTCAAGAGCGTCGTCTTAAATAATGAATCCAGGTGTTCCTGCAGAGATGGTAGATTTAAATCGGTGCAGTCGACTATCACTGCATCAAACTCGGCAACGTTTAAGTCTTCCTGGTTTGATATAGGGAACGAAGATGACTTGACCAAACTTCCCATTGAAACAAGTTGGTATTCCAAAATACTTTTTGATTCGAAAGTGAACGATTGTGACTGGAATAAGAGAATTTTAGATCGAGTATCTAATGTGTGAAAAAACCGGGACGGTGAAGTGTCTGTGCTTTTTTCGTGCTTATTACGGATGGAAAATGTGAATTGAGAACCATGGTTCAATTCAGAGGTGACGGTGATATGTGAACCCATTAATTCACAAAGATCTAAAATATTAAGGCAAAAGGGATGTGTCAATAGACAATTAAAAGGATGAGACACAATACGAAATACTCATCGTAAACATACTTTGACATATAGACAATCCAAGTCCGGTTCCACCAAATTTCCTAGTGATTGAATCATCCTCCTGCTCAAATCTTTGGAAAATTTTATCAACTTTATCACTGGCGATACCGCAGCCAGTATCTGTATGAGACAAATTAGTTCGCAAATTCAACGAAAGCGGTGACCTGAGTGGATCAGAAAAGACGTACCGATTATTCTGAAGTTTATGTCATACTCGGCGTCGGCAGCTTTTTCCGAACTGACAAATAACAAGACATATCCTTTGCTGGTAAACTTTATTGCATTGGAGACCAGATTTGTGATGATCTGGCGAAGACGAGTTTCTAACGAATTCAAAGTTAATAAATTTCGAGCCACATTCGACAAATTATTTCGTACCGTCACCCATCACAGACTGAGGTGTCCCCTCCTGAATGTAATAAGCGACTTTGACATCCTCGTCAATACTAAAAGCGTCCATCGTTATCTGAATCAATTCAAATAGATTGAACGGTATATTTTCAATGGTCACTTTGCCGCTATCAAGTTTAGACAAATCGAGGACGTCATTCTGAGAAGGCGAAGTTAGTGTATCAGTTTCGCAGGTCTAGAAGGTGCGTTCGTTCCGGTATAACCGATTTTATACATACAACAAGATTAAGAAGCAGGCGTCCAGAATTAGAGATGATATTGACGTATTCCTGTGCTTCGTTAGACAAAGCAGTTTCTCCCATTAGCTAGAGTTGCGATTTGAACGATGTCAATTTCTATAAATTGAGTATGAGTCAAATTAAAACCAAGAAATGTTGAATCATACCTCTGAGGCAAGCACCACCTGCGATATCGGCGTTCGTACTACAAGATAACTATGAGAGACATTTCATGCTGCCGGTAAATGCCAGCCAAAACTTACTCTCATGACTCATATTAGACAGGAATATCGATTTAGACGAGGCGGCTTGCAATGCTTCTTGTTTCGCTTGCTCAAGCAATACAGTCTTGTGCTCTAATTCGGCTGTCCTTTGCTGTACCATATTCTCTAATGAGCGATTCATCTGTTCTAATTCTTCGAATAACCTAGGAGATAGGAAACAAAGACGGTTTAGACACATGCAACCAGCACTGCTGCAGTTAGGGATCAAAGAGAACTCGCCTTGCACTATCCAATGAAGCAGCTAAATGTTGCGCTGACATTTCGAGCAGTTGTAAATCAATTGTAGAATTTCTAGATTCGCCGATGAGACTGGTATTGACAAAAGAAGGGCATCAATTCAAAATCAACGGAGATCAGGGACAGGTGATTTAGCAAATTCGAGTGTGCATACCATTCAATATAAATGATCTTCTGTTTGCCTGATTCAGGGGAGGTCACCGGCAAAATGAGTATTGATTCAATGTTATCCTTTCGATCCGACATAATAGCACTCAACTCATCAATATCGGTGTCGGCCAGTTCAGCATCCCAAATCATCGGCTCCATCAACTCCAACCCGTACTCTAAAGCAGCCCAAGGGACGTCTCCTCGGTGGCTCGAATCATCAACCGAACAAATGTTTGCTCCATTAAACGCCTTGGAATCTTCATAAGCGAATCCACAAATCACGTTGACTTGGCCGAAGCGATTTTTCTCGACGAAGTAGCCTTTAGTTCCACCGTACAAGTCGTGTAAATTTGCGAGGAAGCTCTCTAGAATCTTATTTGTCTTTCTTTCTAAACCGAAAGAACTGGCGAGATGGAGGGCTGTTATGGCGCTGGCCGCACCGTGACGAGTGTTCATCGCGTGCATTTCAATGTTTCGACGATCTTTTCGGGATCCACCTTCCCCACGATTAATAATGTAAAGCGAATTAGCTATTGCAATACCAAAGAGCAGCCGGAATGATATTGTCAATATTCCGTTGACAAGGGCCATTATTCGGTTGTGAGTGAAGAAGTGAGTTATCACGGCGGGTAAAACGAAGAGTGTGGGTATTATCGCATTTCTCAAACTCACGTCCAGAACAGTTTTGTAGAATCGGGGGCCTTTGTAAGCGTTTTTGAGTTTAATGCGGTACCGATAGATGAAGAGGAAAGAAAAGAATAGAAGATTCCACATCTAACATGGGTAAAAGCGATACAACGAATAAAACGATCACGGCATATGCATGAGAAGAACACCAACGGTAAGTTAAGTATTGTTCTATGTTGTAACAGTCACCACTTACCATTAATATACCCCTGACGCTTCCAGCTACCGTGGGGTCTAATTTGGAGAGAATCATAATAGATGTCCAAATTTGCGATGCAAATCTCAGACAGATAAAGAGAACTATAAATGGCAAAATAATTTTGAATTTTTTTCTTGAATAGACTTTATAAACCATCCATGCCAAGCAGATCTCGCCGGAAGATGCCTGCACATTATCCAAAATCACACTCGTATAGCTAAGAGTACGCTTGACAGTATCAGAGAAAGTGACAGATGGAAGCTGGCTGTATGCGTAGGTAGTCAACACGTAGGAAATGAAGAAAAACAGTGTGGCGACCAACGGAGCCAGTCCCAGGTTGAACGCAGTTCTCCATCGGCGGTGTCTCGGCGTAGAGAAGACGAAATAAGCACAATAAATCAATATGACCGGAAGAGTTGACGCAGCCAGAGTATATGATGCAAGCCAATAGTTGAGAGCTGTTGCAGTGTCGACGGTCGATGACATCTTGTGGTGTTTCCGTGGGAATCGGAGTGAAACTCGTTTCCGTTGTCAATTTAGCGATGAATCTAAAACTACGGCTATTGCCGGATTCAGGGAAGTTGCTGTCGCTAAAAGATGTAGTTATATCGGCGACGACGTTTCGGCGGGATTTGGAATTAAAGTAAGTTTGTGATATGTGTTTAGTTCTTTTGAGTGTGCGACTTTCCCGGCGGCAACGAACGACAAAGGGGGCGCATTGACAATGAATTGCAATCGTCAACGGCTAAAAAGCCCGAATGGCACACCTGTCTAATAAACCAAAGTAAGGAAAAATCCTTCAACTTCACATAACATACGTCATCTAATTAATTGGTGACACTGTCACTGTTGATATTCTTCACCGTTATCACGGAACAGAGAAAGTGTACGACATCGAACCCTGAGGGCTGGTTCTGTTGTCCACATGGAGTGCACATTACCGTCTAAATGGTGCGACCCGGGGCGTCAGACAAGGTCAGACGGCCGCATTACGCATACAGTCTTTTAATTTAGCCTACGTACACTTACTTAGCATGGGTCACAAATATCTAGAGTTGGCGAATCTCTTCAAAGAACGATTTCTCTCTTTTTAACCTCCTGCGTTCAGTGGTATTTATATGGGTATTAACCGTTCATGTCTGAAGTATGATTAGACGTCCACGGTAAATTTTCAGTTGATAGTGTTGTTACCTTTGCATCTAAATCGTTTTGACGACCTCATTTTTCCGGCACATACTTTCAATGATATGATCCGTTACCACGAGAAGTAAGGCTAGCAAAAGGGCTGTCCCAATCTGGATAGATCGCAGAATCAATTAGAAGTGTTTCACAATAGGATGAGACCTTGGATATCATGATTCATGTGTGAGCTTTAATATGCCAACCTTGGTAATGCACTTCCGTACCGGGAGGAAGATTATTCCTTGGTTTCGTCAGACCCAGAATATCGGAAATTGTTGCATAATTTGGCCAGCTGGATTGCCGAAGTGAGATGTACACAGTAGAATCATGTATTCGAGCCCTCTATCAAATAATAAATACATTTCAATGAAACACATAATACGGTTGGCTTGTACAGCACGATATTTATATGTACAAAGCGAACATTTAACGATACAACTAAACGTCGCATTCATCCTTTCAAAAAATAAAAATACTATCTGTTCCTTCAAATACGGTTTCTGTACACTTCGTTAATCACTTCTTGTAATTTACTTTTAGAAACGGGTTTCGATAAGTATCTATCCATTCCAGAGTTGAGTCCTTCGTTTCGATTTTCGGTTAGCACATCCGCACTAGAAATTAATGGTTGAACGAACGATTTATTAAAACAGCGAGTTAGTCAAAAGGTCCCAATGAAAAATGTTCAGAACAATTAAATCACCTTAATCCCACAATAAATGGTCTTTTAACGTTGATTCCAGATCCAGACATATTTAGGTTTTCGTAATACATTCGGATCCGTCGAGTTGCCTCCAGACCATCCTGATTGTGGGGAAAGAGTTAATGAGTATCAATATGTGCAATAAAGGCTGTTTAATCCACTAATTAACTTACCATGACGGCATACGAACATCCATTAAAATCAAATCATAATTGTTCTTCTGAACCATTTCTGTCGCGATTAATCCGTTGTCGGCTAAGTCATCCTTTTTAAGTCCCAGTCTTGAGATCATCTTTTGAATTACTTTCTGGTTTACTCTGACGATTGAAATTAAAAGGGTATCAAGTCAGTTAGCAAATCTAAACATCATGAGACTGATGCGCGAATGGTTAGGTGAATACTCACAAATTGTCTTCCACTAAAAGTATGGCAATCTCTCCGATATTTCCGACATCAGATGTTGTTGGAGACGATGACATACCGCCGTCCGCCTTTATCGCTTGAGTGGCACCGCCGCTGCTACCGCCCTCGCCGGATTTCGCAGTGTCGATAGTTACTTTTAAATAGGACGCAACCTGGCGGAATAAACCGGACTGTTTATGCGGGTATTGAATGAGATGAACGTTTGGTCGGTTGTAAGCAAGTCGAGTAACATAGTCGCACTGCGATGCAGAATAGAACACAAGAACTCTTGAGGCTGTCAAGAGCGTCGTCTTAAATAATGAATCCAGGTGTTCCTGCAGAGA